>CAMTDV010000028.1:75362552-75627581 GCA_947069175.1 Scalesia atractyloides
AATGACGTGAACTGCAGGGATAAACCCGTGTTTACCATCATCATCATTTCTGGTGGCTAATTGATATCATATAACAAGTTCAGCCTCCCAGCTGCAACGCCACACACAAATCACAAATACATTCCCCTAAAGTTTTAATAACACAAAGGAAACATAATGGTGCTTACATTCTTGGGTTAACATGTCATCCAACGAAAAGCGATTATGCATTTGACTAGTTGACCCAAAACTACCCTTCCAACCACTAAAACTTTCTCCTCTTCAAAAATAGCTTCATCAAATGGACTTTCAAGCCATTTTTTACAAATCATTTACGAATCGGGTTGACCTCATTTTGTGCATATTTATTACACAATAAACTTTATTTCCCCTTTTCTTCTTCACCATCAACCACCCCGTTTTCAAACATTATTATTCTGCACAAAACATATTTCCCCCAAATTCATATTAATAACCCATTCAAACCCACATACGAAGTTATTACCTTTCATGCAAATCACAACAATAACTAAACTTTCAACCTACACATCTTACATTACAATGAAAAACATGCGTTTAACGCCTTGAAAAGTGACGTAATCGGAGACTAACCTTGCTGATCGGAGATCAGAGAATTTTGTAATCGGAGATGTGATTCAGACGGTGGTCGGCGAGACCAATTTATGGGAAACTGTGGTTAACAATTCTATTCATTCTGCTCAAACCAATTATACATTTTGACCTATTTGTAGAATATATATATATATATATAAGAGAGAGAGAGAGAGAGAGAGAGGGGGGTTCATGTGAGAAAATTTAAAAGTGTTAGAAGAATAATAAAGATTATGAAGGTGACATATGTTCCTTTTTATTTTGGTAGTTTAAGGGTATAAGTGTAATTTAACTAATAAAATTTAATTATGTAATGAATATATGCAACCGATTTTTGGCAGTTATTGTAGGGATTTTCGAATTTGAAATAACACCCTAACCCATAAAAACACCACCACATGTATATTGAAGGCATACATCTTATAAAAAACAGAAATATAACTCATAAAAACACACAAACTCATAAAAACACCACAACATGTATATTGAAGGCATACATCTTATAAAGAATAGAAATATAACTCATAAAAACACCCTAACTCATAAAAACACCACAACATGTATATTAAATGCATACATCTTATAAAGAACAGAAATACAGCAAAAATAACACCTTACTCATAAAAACACCACAACATGTATATTGAAGGCATACATCTTATAAAGAACAGAAATATAACAAAAATAACACCACATATTGAAGACACACATTTTATAAAGAACACCCTAACATTGAATATAACAAAAATAACACTAGTCAAAACTTTAATTAGAATCAAAACAGAAATAACACCTTAAATATATAAAAACAGAAATAACTCTATATAAGTATATCAATATGGTACTCATATAAAAGATAAAAAAACATTCGTTATTATGGTGTAATTTAAAAAAAAAGAGTTACGTATAAAAAGTTATTGATGTTTAAAAAAGAAGGGGGAACTTTGCATGTGTATTAATGTTAGTTTCTTAATTTAAAAATATTAAATTTACCTTTATACCTTAATCTAGAAAATTAGTTAGTTTAATAGTCAACATTATTTACAGAATGACAACTATGATCTCAACCATTAGATTAAATATCTAATGATTTAGATTCTTTCTTATCCTTCTCACACTTTTATATATATATACACACACAATTAGCGTATACTTACATATCTTAAATCATTTTTATATTTTTAAACTAGATTATCATTTAGTATTTTGCTAAACAAGGTCCAAAGATATATTCTTAAGTAGTAAATTTCATGCTAAACTCATTGTATTCTAATTTTTAATCATCATTTTACGACCACCCAAAACTAGGGGTGCAAACGAGCCAAGCGGCTCACGAGTTACTCCAAATCGACTCGAGAAAAAACTCGAAACAAGCCGAGCCTTATCGAGCCCGAACCGAGTTTGAGCCTAAAGTAAAGCTCATTTATTTATCGAGCCCGAGCTCGAGCCTGACGTGTGAAGCTCGGAAGGCTCTAGAGCCTTGGTGGAATATAAGTTTTATTAATACTCAATAACATTTACCCCTTGTTTAGAGTCGTCTAGTAAACGAGCCTAGTTTATTTAAACTTGTTTACGAGCCAAGCTCGAAAATAAAATTAAGCTTTTTAGCAAATGAGCCTGAGCTTCACTTATCAAAATTCCGAGCCTAAACGAGTCTATTATTTATATTATTTTTATTTAATTAATAAATAATAAATGAGCCGAGCTCAAAGTTTAAAAACAAAGCTCGAGCTTGAGTTTTCATAAGTTAATCGAGTTCGAGCTCAGACTCGGCTCGACTCGTTTACACCACTAACTACGATAGTTCACATGTTATAGTTTTTTTAATTAAATTCTTTTTCTGTTATTTAGAGAACAAAAATTATAATTTGTTAACTCACCCTGTCTTGACCCTTAATGCATTATTTGGAAAAAAAACACACACACAATAATTCTTTTGCTTTAAAAAAACTTTATAACACAACAACTTTTACTTTAAAACACTTTGTAACTCTCAGTCATAACTATACACAGAGTCAGATATTTACTAGAAACTAACATGTTACCCTACCCTACCGGGCTTCCTATTAAACGGTTTAACCGGTTCTATTGGACAATTCAACCGGTATATTAAGACGGTTTGAACCAGTTTTTAAAACATATTAGGCTTAATAGACACAGTACAATCATACAAAATTAGTGATGTTCTCTTTGTATATGGGCCAAAAAAGAAGCCCATATGTCCTAAGAAAAACCTTACTCAAAAGCCACTATTTCTTCACAGAACATTAACAGCATAAATACACTACTCCTTCTCACCATCTTCTCACAAAAACAAAACCTTTCACCACCAAAACCCTCAATCAAAACCCACCTTCACCTCCATCAACACCCAAAAAATGGACTCACCCTTAACCCCAATCCACTTCGCACTAGCAACCTTATTCGGAGCATCAGTAATGGCGATCTCAGCTTTCTACATACACAAACGCAGCGTTGATCAGGTCATCGACCGCCTCATCAAGCTCCGGCGACGCCCCTACTACTCTGATCACGAAGAGTTTTCGGGTTTTGAAGACGGGGGAGGTATCGATGATATTGATGATACAAATTTTGTTGATGAGTTCGGAGACGACAGTGCTGTTGGTGGTGATTATTTGGTGTGTAATAATAATAACAATAATCATGCGTTTGGCATGTCATGTTCGTTGCCGAATGTCGGGTTGAATAATGAGTGGGTGGGTAAACCGGTGTCGTTTGGTTCGTTGGAGAAACTTGTGTCGGATAATTTACCACCTTTGCGGATGAATCAAAGACAAGGTATGCGTTTGTGTTTATACTTTAATAATAGTTATATTTTATAATTTGTTATGGTTTATTTATTTTATTTGGGTATTGGTAATTAGTTAGGGTTTTTTTATACAATTAGCAGGTGATTAATTTGTATTTTTTTTGTCATAGTATGTTGCTCTGTTTTGTTTGTTTGTTAGAAGAGATAAACTTTGATTTAGATGTAGGCTTCAAAAGTAAGGTGTAAGTCCTTAGGTTTTAGGATGGAGTTAAGCTAGTGTTGATTGTGGATTGGATTGCAAAAGCCCTCTTTTTTCCTAAAGGTTGATGTGTGATCGGTTTTGTCGAATAATATCGGAAACTGTTCTGATTATAATGATTGTGTATATATATATTTTTTAATTTTGTATGTTTTTTCTTTCTGTTATTGGTAATTAGTTAGGGTTACCATCATATTTGTGTATTTTAAAAGTTATCACTTGATTTATTTGTAATTTGGTGTTATAGTTTTATCGAATATTATGAAAACTATTGTAAATATTAAAGTAAAGTTTTGTGTTTGTTGTTCAGGTGAACATCACCATGATCATCAATCCGGTTCCAAGAGCAGAGTTGGTTCTTTCAGTAGAATCCATACACCACGATCACCCGCTAGCTACGCGTATGATGGCGCTGAAAATTCGGACGATGATGGAACCGAAACTGCTGTTGGGGAGGACACTCAGTACTTTGATGAGGGCGAGATCATAAGCTCTTCTGCACACGTAAATTTATCCTTTTTTACAAAATAAATTTTCTTGGTTTTCTGTACATTCATCTTGTGTTTGCTGGTTTCGTTTTGCAGGATATATACTCGAGCATTCAGAATGTGTCGTTGGTTCTTTCACAAGCTGAGCATGCAAACGGTAACCAATCTAATATACATACGAAAGATTCAACTGAAGATAACGGCATCGAGAAAACCGAACTTACTTCAGAAAACATTCCCGGTAAAGATCCCAACATAGTTTTCCCGCAACCAACTTTGATGAAAGGTATTCACAACATCCTATTTCAGTACTCTAATTTACTTGCTTCTCAATTACCATAAGCCCGTTAGGTATCGAAATCTTTATATTTTTAAATCCAGAGTCGTTGAATCATGAAGAGGAAGAAGTTAGGAAAATGATACGCGAATGCTTAGACTTACGGGAAAAATACGTGTTCAGAGAAAAAGTTCTTCCATGGACACAATCACATGAAGCAGATAACGTAAAAAGTGACCCTTTCCAGTTCGTACCAGTTGAATCAACTAAAGTAAATTGGCTTTACCTCTTCTAATATATATTTTAGCGATGATACTTTATTTTATTTTTTTAATTTATTTATTCTATATTGCAAGCAGCATCACTTCAGAATGGTTGATGGAGTTGTTCGTGTTTATGCAAGTGAGGATGGTAAGGCCAACATAAAAACATGATCATTTACCGATTTACGTTAATCTCACGTTGCTTAACTTTGTTAACTAGCGGATTTCGTTTTTTTATATTTTCAGATACTGTTGAACTTTTCCCTGTTGCAAGTGCAACGACATTTTTCACCGACATGCATCACGTCTCAAAATAATCTCTGTTGGAAATGTTCGTTCTGCATGTTTTCACCGACTAAGATTTCTCGAGGAGGTGAAGTTTTCTGTTTTTTCTTTAAAAAACATGTTCACGTTATTGATACTTTATAATTGTGTTCAACTGTTCTTATACTAAACACCTTGCAGAAATTCCGTCTTCATCTGTTGGTGAATGCAGATAGCGAGTTTCTAGCACAAAAAAGCGCACCCCATCGTGATTTTTACAATATCAGAAAAGTCGACACTCATGTTCATCATTCTGCTTGCATGAACCAGAAACACCTTCTCCGTTTTATTAAATCTAAATTACGAAAAGAACCGGATGAGGTGGTCATATTTCGTGATGGACAATATCTTACATTGAAAGAAGTTTTTGAGAGTTTAGACTTAACCGGGTTGGTAGAAAGTTACTATCTTTATTATATTTTTAGGAGTAAAATGCCATTTTCGTCCCTGAGGTTTGGCCGGTTTTGCAACTTTCGTCTAAAGGTTTGTTTTTCCGCATCTGGATCCAAAAGGTTTGATATCTTGCCATTTTCATCTGGCTCATTAGCTCCATCCATTTTTCTCCGTATGTCAGGGGTATTTTCGTTTTTTGTTAACTTAAAGGGTAATTCAGTCTTTTTCACTTTATGTAAAAAGACTGAATGCCGCTGAAAAAGACCGTATTGCCCTTTAAGTTAACAAAAAAGTCGAAAATACCCCTAACTTAATGGAGAAAAATGGATGTAGCTAACAAGCCGGATGAAAATGGCAAGATTTCGAACCTTTTGGATCTAGATGCGGAAAACAAACCTTTGGACGAAAGTCGCAAAAGTGGCCAAACCTCAGGGACGAAATTGGCATTTTACTCTATTTTTAGCTCATAAAGTGTCTCTTACGACTAAAAGTGGACTTTAGGTATGACCTTAATGTTGACTTATTGGATGTGCATGCCGACAAGAGTACATTTCACCGTTTCGACAAGTTTAATCTCAAGTACAACCCTTGTGGACAGAGTCGACTCAGAGAGATCTTCTTAAAGCAAGACAATTTGATTCAAGGTCCGTCTGCTGTTTAAAGTAAACGCTTCAATATATACTTGCACGTTATAAACATATATTTATGATTATAAGCTCTTGTGAATTCAGGTCGTTTCTTGGGAGAACTAACAAAGCAAGTTTTATCCGATCTTGATGCGAGTAAATACCAGGTGGCGGAGTATAGGGTGTCGATATACGGAAGGAAGCAAAGTGAATGGGATCAATTGGCGAGTTGGTTCATCAACAATTCAATTTATAGTGAGAATGCCGTTTGGCTAATTCAAGTATGTATTAATATTTATCTGTTTATATCTTAGCGCATTATGAATGTTGATATATATTTATCGGGGTCTGCTTTTCAGCTTCCACGGCTATATAACATTTACAAGAGTATGGGAACAGTCACATCCTTTCAGAATATTTTGGACAACGTGTTTATTCCTCTTTTTGAAGTCACGGTTGATCCAAAATCTCATCCTCAACTCCACATTTTCCTTATGCAGGTAAAGTATACTATTTTGTTACTAATATTCTTGATCAACTCTAATGTAACAAATATTCTTTGTTAACAGGTCGTTGGGCTTGACCTTGTGGATGATGAAAGCAAGCCCGAAAGGCGTCCCACTAAGCATATGCCAACACCAGCTGAATGGACTAATGACTTCAATCCTGCATACTCTTATTATGCATATTACTGCTATGCGAACCTCTATACCCTTAACAAGGTTTGTATTTTTGTGTCTAAGTATTTTAGATAGTCTTAGTTTTTTTTTTTCAATAAATGCTTACATAATTCATTTCTGTTTCTTCAGCTTCGTGAATCTAAAGGATTGCCAACAATTAGATTGCGGCCTCATTGTGGAGAGGTTATTACTTATTAACTTTACTTTCATTTCTTAGTTTTAGTTTTTTTGTTTCTTTACTGTGCTTAATTTTATTTAATGGGAAAATATTTTCAGGCGGGTGATATTGACCATTTAGCAGCTGGATTTCTTCTATGTCACAATATTTCACATGGGATTAATCTACGAAAATCTCCTGTATTACAGTATTTGTACTACCTTGCTCAGGTTAGCCAGTGACTCACTAAACCCACCTTTTGCAAGCATCGTTACGGAAAGAGTTCGCTAATTATTAATTAACGTTATGTTTCAGATCGGGTTGGCTATGTCTCCACTGAGCAATAATTCTCTTTTCCTGGACTACCATCGCAACCCGTTTCCCATGTTTTTCCAGCGTGGCATGAATGTTTCGCTCTCAACTGATGACCCATTGCAAATTCATCTTACAAAAGAACCTTTGGTGGAGGAATACGGTGTTGCAGCTAAGGTAAGTAGCTGGGTTGGCGGATTAAAAACATGTTTGGGTGAAATCGGTTCTGTACATGTTTAAACGGGCTGGGTCATATCGTCCCGAAACGCATATATTGTTCAAAACACTTATGGTTTTTTTATACGTAAATAGTGTTTCATATGTATCTAATTATAACCGAAGTTTTTTTAAACTAACTTTGGGAGATTTTCAACCCATTTGATTAATTTCCTTGTAATCTAATTTTTTACTTTTTACCTGTTTGACTCGCTAGAGATGCACTGTAACCATATAGGCCCATTCATAAAAAAACGTGCCGATATTACCACACCTGGTAATCAATTTTGTGTTCTTTCTTTATCTTACAAAATTGCGTTTTTTAGGTTTGGAAGCTAAGCTCTTGTGACCTTTGTGAGATAGCAAGAAACTCGGTGTACCAGTCTGGGTTCTCACACGCAGCCAAGGTAAGTTTAACCTCCATAAATTTACTCAAGCAACATGTAAATTGCACACGACAACGTTGAACATGTCATTTCTTAAAGTACGTTTTTATTTTCATACGTGGGCCGGCATCTAATTGACATTGCAGGCACATTGGCTTGGAAGCAAGTACTACAAACGAGGACCCGAAGGAAATGATATACAGAAGACAAATGTACCAAAATTAAGGATTGCATTCCGCCATCAAGTAAATTTTTTATCACACTTCATTATGATTTAAATTAATAATAGTCAGTTTTTGTTTGCAAGTGATAACTTTGACGGGTTTTGCAGACATGGACAGAGGAAATGCAGTACGTGTATGCAGGGCGTGCGAGACTACCTCAAGAAGTCGAGTATTAATAGCACCAGAAAATCATCCCCGGTTCTCATCCATAGATCAGAAAATACGCAAACAAACAAACTAACAGAAGATCTTAGGCTGTTTAAGGCTGTAATGAACTTTGTTGTTCTCCCTATTTTGAGGGCCTATTCGAATGTTTATGTAAAATAAGGGTGAGATTAAGTAATTCAATGCACTATTAAATTACAAACATATAGTAGCATGTTACAAACTCATTTAAACCGTCCTCATACATCATGACACAATCGAGAGGTGTTATTAACAATTTGCAACTCGAAATGTTCATCGAGATTTATGAAGTTGTCGGTTAATCAGATTATTCCTTATAACTCTATAGTCAGACTATGTATAACAAACCAATCAAATTTACCGTATCTTGTACCATAAATTTAACGGGTTTATTGTCATAGCTCAAAAGTATCCTCCAAAAGACGATTTGGAGGAGCTTCGAACTTTGAACCGATATTGTTTCTCGCCTTCGCTAGAGTTTTGAACCACCACGACTTTCATGGTGACGTTATTAGGAGGAAGCTGTAATCGAAGTGGGTAGAGCTTTCCGTCTAACGGACTTTGAGAACACACCGTTATGTTGTGTAGTCTCGTTTCTTCCTCTAACATCCGAGTCAACTCGTTAACTTCGTTTCCTTTGAAGCTAATGCAAAATCCTTGTCCATTTTCGTCGCTTTCCCCAAACTTGTCCGAGACCACACGGTAATGTATTGCTCGCCCTTCTTCTCTCTTAAGTGGCGAATCAATCGACTGCAAAAAAAACCACATTAAACCCTGAAATATTTCATGACTAGAAAATATATAAATAATCTTTGGGTAACTAAACATACACCTTTAGGTGGAGTATGTTTAGCAGAACCCATTATCTTTCTTTATACCTCGTGATTGGAGAAAGTCGGGGACTTTGACCAACTCGATGCTGGTGAGGTGGGTTCCGAAGTAAACGAATCCGAATACGGAACCAACTGCATCGAGTGGTCAACGGCATCCACGATATCGATTTGCCAGATAATCCAATCTTGGGTAACGGTCCGGTGAGGTATGTCATGTGTAACCGAATTCTTCCATGGTGGAAGTCCACCATTACCCCGCAAGTAATGCCCGTATCTCGTCTTGAGCTTCATTTGCTTCCCCTCCCCGATCGGCTCCCACTCGACTGACGAGTCTAGACGGGCTGGCGTGGATTGGAGTACCTTCTTTCCTGTTAACCCGAAAAGGAAAGGATGGTCCGAGGCGGTTAAGTATTTATTGTAGCATGATTTGAGGCGAATGATGGTGACATTGTCGGGTGTGTCATCGACGAATTCGATGGTCCAACGATTATTCAAGGCAGTTTCATTGCAGTCTTGGGAAACGGATACTTGGTCGCTGTTGGCGTGGAGGAATTTTCCGTGGTGGCTTATTAGGCGCACTACCTTGGCGTCACGAAGGAGGCTCATCGAGGGTGGTTCGGATTGTCGTTGGATCGAATGGGTGTGTTTGATCAACTTTATAGGGGAAGTTAATCGAAAATGTGGTAGTTTGTGTGAAAGGGAGTGACAAGCATAAGAGGTGAGTTTGTTAAGTTTGGTTTGAAGTTGGGTGTTTGTAACTGTCATGCGACCACGAAACATTTTCACCTGCATGTATGTATGTGGGTGTTAAACTCAGAAACAAACAATGTTAATCAAACATTTAGCTATTGTTTATGAAAATGTAATAAATGTCTAAAGTATGTAAACGAATAATTTAATTATATTTGTTTTATAGTTATTGTTAACGTACTGCTATAAATAATAGGAAATAGTTTATGAGATATTCATTGTATTGTATGATTTGTTATGTGTATCGTTTTTGTGATTTAAGTTTTAGTTTGTTGGTCCAGAATTTCAGGTCATGATTATGGAGTGTTGCAAGTGCATTAACTTAATTTAAAAGATATAATACTTTAATTCAGATATTAATAACTGTGTGTCATCATCATCATTATCATCATCATCATCCTCATCATAATAATAATAATAATAATAAAATAATAATAATAATAATACATCTCTTATTACAATATGACAGAAAAATGTTTAAAAAGGTCATATTTTTTAAATGATTTGTTGCAACTTTTATTAGATACGCTAACTTATACAAATTCTAAACGTACTTCTAATTTTATTTCTCAGACTAGAACAATGGATCGCTTTAAAAAAAATAGATATAAACCACAAACTTTATTAACACGGGGTGCCCGCATCACATCGATGTTATAATCAACTAAATTGTTACTGAACAAAAACTCGTCATGTAACGGACATAATCCTACTAATTAAACGACAAACCCTTATGTTGTTGTCGTAACTAGTGATAGGATTTGTCGTAACTTTGTGATAGGATTCAGTCATTGCAGGAATCGAATGTGGAATACATGTGTTCCACGTCAACCACCACGAACGGCTTCCAATACGCATACGCTTGTTAAAGTTATAAATTTGTCTCTTAACTATCAATATATTTCGTTCAACACCCTTCAACAATTATTAACTTCACAACTACAACCCAATTAATATTGCCTATAGATGATATATTATTTGCCTTTTCATTTTCATAATATTTTTAGTTTACCAATTGTTTAAATCTTTTACAATAACCATTGTTTTTTTTTTCTTTGCGACAATTATATAAATTCCTTTTTTTTATAACAAATGTTTATATTAAAATAAATTCGATTTGTTCTGCCGTAATTTATTGGTGGGAGACTGTTATGTTCGGTCCATTATTCGGTAGTTCTAAGCTATCATGAATCTGATTCCCATTGTCTTCAAAACTTTGAGTTCTCGATGACCAAAAAGATCTAGTATTATAAAGGAGATATTCATTTATTTTATTTTATTTGTGTATTGAATCGCGAGAATCACATAATCACTCATACATAGTGTTGATATTAAGAATATTTAAAAACCGTTTAAATTCAGCCAGTTCAAATGGGAGTAATACAATTCGGTTTTTGGTTTTAAAGTTGGGTTTGACGGTTCGATTTAAGGTTTGTAACCAGCATGATAAACCGAACCGGCTGAGACATTAACAAAAAATATAAATAGAATAATATTTTTTTTTCCTTAATACTTAAAAGGTAAAGCATTCAAACTTTTTCCTAAAGCCCACAACTTCGTTGCTCTTTCAAAAATCTTGAAACCATTGTAAATGGTTCGATTATGTAAAATCAACATTCAAAACCGTCAAAACTGAACTGTTTTGGTCGGTTTTGACGATTCAGCTGGTTCAATTTAGTTTAATTAACAAACCGTAGTTACTAGTTGCCCGGTTATATCAAAACCGGCCGAAACAAACTATGAACATCTCAAACTAGTATATTGAGAGACAAAAAAGGGAGTTATGGAGTTACATAACTATCTTACTATCATACGTGTTTTTTTTTCATAACCAATATTATATTGAGAAGCAGAAAAGCAACATAGAACACGTTTACTTAGCATTGATTATTTGATGAGGAAGATAAAAATAGTGAAAAAATGGATATGTAACCGGCTTATATATTTCACTTAAAGCAAAAAGTACAAAGATACTATGTAGTTATTATAGTTGTAAACATAATATTGATTTAAAAAAAAAACAATGCTCAATACGTATATGTATATATGGATGGGGTTTGAATAATGAAACACTAGATACAACACCCCTACTCTGTTCTATGGGAGAAAGCACAATCACAAACAGTATGTTAAAAAAATGTGGTACACTCTAAAAGATGAAGCATTTTTAGAGGTGCGTATTTTATAGGCCCACTAGTAAGATAAAATGACCATATTTACCATCCACCATTGCCGTTAGGAATTTTGACACCTTAGTGGCCATTAACTCACTCAGTGTCCACATTACCTCCATTTTATTCCACACTTTTGACTTCAATTTGTGAAACTTTATACTTTTTCTAGTAACAATAAATAATAAACATTATTTTTCTTTTTTTTTTTTTATAATGAAGAGTTGACATCTGATGTCCAACTCTATTTATAAGGTTATATTCTACGACATAATGTTGCACAATATGCTATAGAGTATACACAATTTAATTTCTAATGTAAGACCACATTAGCTATCATTAAATATTTTGTTAAACTTTAGACCTAAAATGTTCGGCTAACATTTATATTTGTCAACTAAAGGAGGCCATATCTCTATATTTGACTTCTGATTAAATTTATAATTTCAGTAGTTCCAAAAGTGTTTATGTTGTATTTTAACTCTTGTAGCAAACTAAATGATTATAGTATTTATAAAAATATTTGAAGTGTACTATAACTGTATTTTTTCCTATTCAGTAACTACTGCAAACTGATAACTTAAGTAATGATCACCAATACTTCTTTAATATACCATTATTGATATCAAATATTACTCTTTATATTTACTGAAATTATAAACACCTTCTCTTTTAAGTCAAAGTTACTATCTATATCAATACATCTCTTTCTTTGATATAATTGTATATTATAAAAATATACACATTCACTATTCTTTTTAACAATAACTCCTAATTTTATTATAAAATACTGCAGGATTTAACATTTTAAACGTACCTACCTTTATAACCGGGATATACGTAATCATTTGTAAACTTTATAGCGTTTTAAAATAAATAATAATAATAATAATAATAAATAACTTTAAATGTAAAATGATAGTTAAAAAAACGTACCTTCTTCATCAATTGGGCAGGGGTTGGAGGCGAGAAGCTTGAAGCGTAACGGGACATCGGAGACCGGACCTCCGGGCCGGAAGCTTCATCGAACACTACCGGAAAACTCGGAACTATTGATAAACAGTTACTAACACTCTCATCCTCCACAACATCTACAGCTTCCACATCCCACAAAATCCAATTATTCGTCGAGCTAGTAAAACTTCCATCATGTGTTACGGTGTTCCTCCACGGTGGCATCGCCCCGTTCGCCCTCAAATACGTCCCTACAGACGACTTGAACTTGAACTGGAACCCGTCCCTAACCGGCTGCCACTCGATAGCCAGGTCCCTCGAATTTTGGGTAACTGATTGGATTATTTTATTGCCAGTTGTGCCTAAGAGGACTGGGGTGCTGCAGGCCGTTAAGTAACGGCCGTAACAGCTTTTGAGACGGATGACGTGGTCGTTAAACTCGACATGCTCGATCAGCCACCTCGCGACCGGTGTTGTACCAGCGGTTCGGCTTTGCCGAACCGTTTGATGTCGTCCCCGGCCACGAGGTATTTGTCAAGATGGCTTCTTAGTCTAACGGCCACTGCTTTCTCAAAGAATTCCATTTTTAATTGTGGTGAGAGAATAAGTTGTATGTGCGGTTTTGCATAATAGATATACGTTTTATGTTTATATATGAACTAGTAATTGTACCCTGGGCTTCGCTGCGGGCGAAGCCCAGTGCGACATGTCGGCTAAGTCGCAATGAAGTGCGGGTGCGGCTAACCACGTAGTGACGGAAGACACAATGAACATTAAGTAGAATAAAAGTGGGTCGCCTAGGCGTGTCGGCTAAACATCGCTTAACACGTGACAACGGTAAACATAATGAACGTTAAGGAGTTGACATAGTCACTTTGAATTTCATCGAGAAAATATAAAGCGAGAATCGTTTTAAACAAACTTTAAGCTACTCGTAAAACTGATCGCATGTCTTATTACTTGTAAGGATGTTGGTTAATATTTATTTTGGATGATTACAAAGTTACAATATAGGTTACGGTATAATTAGTTATGCATTGAAGTTCTATGCATCGATACCATCTCAAGTCTTTAACCTAGCCAACTTTAGACTTGACCCATTTGACTCAAGTCTCCACTCAGCAAAACTGTGAAACAAATCACTCAAGTTTCTTCTCAGCAAAACCGTGAAACAAAATGTATTCTAGAAAGAAAAAAAAACTAAACTTTAAACACAAAAACCAATTTATAGGCCCAATAACTAAATCACTTTAAGCTGGATAAATAATTCGAGTTTATCTCGCAATCAAATTAAGAAAAGACACAGGTTATATATACTAATACTTGGAATATATGTGTTCTTAAACATAGCTCAAAACCCCAAAAATAGAATGAAAACAAACAAATATTTCAAACAACACAAATTCACATTCAAACTGTAACAATGATTGAATCCAATAATCGCGCCCTTGAGTTCCTCAAGACTATTACTGGCTTATTGCTGAGTGCCACCGTCGCCGGAGCCCATCAAGTGGCCGTAACCCTAGGTTGGTGAATCCGTCTGGTTCGAACCTTTGATACATGTATTTGGCTTTTCCGATCCGGACACCATCATCATCATCATCATTGTCTTTGCCTCTGCATGTTCTTGACTTCTTGACAAAATCCTAACGCCTCTGACCTGCGTCTAGAGCCGCCATCTTCGACTAAGTGGATTTAGGGGATGCACTGCTGAAAGCCCGGCCGTCGCCACCGTGATCGGCAGCCGTTCGCGGTTCCACCGCCCATTGCCGGGGCCATTTTTCTTTTCCCTCAACTCTCTCTCTCGAAACTTATGAAAGAAGCTATTGATAAGAAATGTAGGGTTAGATGTAAAATATTCAAACCCTTGTATGGTGAGGTGTAAAGTGAGAAGGAACGTGTCATTATGAAGAAAAGCCAGAACAAATACATTAATTGAAGATTTAGCTACAGTAGCACAGCCTCACACCAAAGAAGTTGGAATTTAATATAATTATTAATTATTAATGGGAGTAGAAAGGGAATTAGGAAAAGATGAAAAATTACAGATTCCACCCTCGGCTACTTTTTTTGGTTAAATAGCTACAAAAGTTGGTTTTTTTTCACATTACTTTTTTTTGTCACACATGTCAATTCTTTAATCACACCAACAGCCAAAAGGTTAGGAAACTGTCTATTAGGCGTGTCGAAAATAAGTGATATTCAAATAAACTAATCGACTTGTTTATGGTTCGAGTAGATTGGTTTTTTTTTAAAAGAAGGGTGGATCGGGTTTTGGGTTTGAAAAGTTGGATAATCGGGTTACATGTAGTGTTATCAGTTCAGTTAAAGGGTGTGAAATTTTAATTTTTTGTATGCCTGAATGCTCGCTCGATCTAGTTATAAAATAGCCTACGGTTAGTATAGATATCGTAGACTGACATGCTAAAATACGTAAACTTTTAGAACTTTGCATTGATTATTAAAATGTGTTTACTTTGGTAGACTAGTGGGAAGATTAGAGGTTACTTAAAAAATACTTAACTAATATGAAACCTGAGATAAATAACCGAATAACACCCTACTCTCTATACCACCCGTTCGGTTAGTATGTAATCTAATTAGATTGATGGAATATTTGCAAACGAGTAAAAACCATTAGGAACTGAAAAAATGAGAGCATTAAACTGAGAACCAAATTAAAAGCCATGAGGGCAAGCGTTGCAACTCATAACATGCCGCTTTGGAATGCACAAAGTGTGTCATGCAACAAATATGCACGAAGTGTGCTGCACGTTGACTTTTTATCTTGTACAAAAAGGCCTTTCTTACTTTGACTTTTTATCTTGTACAAAAAGGACTTTCTAATTGCCTCCTCCCATGCTTCTTCCAAAAGCCAATGTGTGATGAAAATAAAACTTAGTTTTTGTTTACCACATATGGTTTGAAAGTTATAAATTTAGCATACATATATTAATTATACATAAATAAATCATTTAATATCTATACACATGTGTTACGTAATTAATAGTTTTATATAATTTTAAAACTATTTATTGACATATTATTTCTAAGTTATATTATTTGGTACGGTACACATATCTTATTCATTTCAGTTAGGCTTCTGGTTACGATCATATAAAATAAAAAACTGAATAGACTGAAAACTGAACAATTAAAAACTCCTTATAAATTATTCTTAAGTTACAAATGTAAATAAGTTTATCTAGAATATGTCTCAAATTATTTTAGGTAACCTAATTCTCAATTTCTATTACAAAACCAAATGTGCGATGACGAAAGCCAAATAGAAAGCAGGACAATTGGAAAAGGCGATTTTGATGGTTTGAAAACACACTCATAAACAAAATAAATAAAAAAAAGATACAATTGAAAGTAATGGTAATGCGTCGAGAAAAAGAGTAAGGGTGGAGAGAGATTCCTTTATATCTTTGATGTGGAATTGGAGGAAGAAATCACAATCGGATGGGGATTTGTTGAGGTTTTTTATTAAAGTTTAATTATTGACAAAATTTTATTCTAAGCTTGTGCAAGATGAGTGGAGTTGGATAGGAGATCGACCGGGACGGTTTTCGGTAAAATTGTTAAAGATTGTTCATGATGGAAGATACTTGGTTGCGATTACTTTAGGAATTTTTACTTGGATCAAGTGAGTCGGGAAGTTCAATGAATCGAATCCCTAATTACTTGAGTTATTCAAATCAAGTTCCTCAAAGTTTGAATTCGGTTTTAATTCGACATATTTGAATTCGAGTTGATTTGACTTGAATTCACTATAAAAGATAATAACTACAAACTAGAACGATTTCAAGCCTCCATACGAAGCGACTAAATTTTAAGCCTCGCCATTATCAAATTGAAGTACACTATTAGTTGTTGGTCGTTAACGGTCCCAACTTCAAAAATAACCAGTGGTTGTCCTACCTTTTGTAAACCAATGGACCTTATTAACAGAAAAGGAAAAGAGAACAAAAATAAATTAAGGTTTTGTTAGTAAAGGTCCATTGATTTATAATATATGAAAAGGTAGGACCGTCACTGGTTAGTTTTTATGTTGGAACCATTGCCGGCCAACAGCTAATAGTTGGGATTATTAAAATCCATTATTCCGCCCAAGAATTAGAAAGCCTAATTTTTATGCATTAATTATACGTTGATTTATATAAATATAACTATTGTGGTATTATTGTGTGGGACTATATATTATATGCATAACTCTATTTCAATTTTCACATCAAATCGAACATCACAAGTTCAAAATCACATATAAAAATTTGAATCGAATCAAAATTCGATCATTTCGGATTTGTGATTTTCAAATCAAATATCACAAATTTCAAGCTTTTCAAGTCGAATTCGAATGACGAACACCCCTACATACGGGTGCCGCTGAAAGTGAATTGTTATATACACCTCAGATAATCCTTTATTTTTCATTTTAACTTGATGTTTCCATTTCTACGAAATGGCAACTTTGAATGAGCCCAAAGTTGGTTGATCTCAGGCCCAGCTGATGTACATAATGGCCCATTATTAAGGTTTTATCAATTCTCATTAAACTTTTGGGCCAATAGTTCATTGTGGCCTATGCTAAGAGACCTGGGCCTTCTCATGAAAAAAAAAACCAACACTGATGATATGAACAAAGAACAATAACAAGGTTCAAGTCCAAGATCATCTTTTCTATAAAACTTGAAGTACACTGTTTGTTAAAAAAAAAAGGTCCAACAGGACTGATTACTTACACCTTTAGATATGGACATTAGCTAAACAACCACTTTGGAATTTGTCATTTTCCAATGTAAGCACCTTGAGAATCGTTTGCACACGACCTCGACGTTTTTGGAAGACAATGTAGCCTATCAAACTGAATGTCGTTGCTAAATGTGAAATATGAAAATTCCATTCAAACACAGTAGAAATCCAAAAAAATAAATGAGCAGAGAACAGCATCAAGCCTCAAATGATTATGGCTTCTTATTGATCATCAAACGATTATAGAGAAAAGAAAAAAGCTATAATTGTGTGAGAGTAACTTAAATGACCTAACCTACTAAAAAAAAAAAAAAAACCTAATTGCAACAAACTAACCAAAGAATGGTTAACAGAAAAACAAAAGGCAAAAGACTAATATGCCCTTAAGCATGGTTTGACTATTTGACTGTAGCACTTATAACTTATTATCTAACAACTAACTTTTATCTTTTCTATTTGTATAGTTGTTATATATATATATAATATATACTTTTTGTGTTATAAATATATTGGTTTTATAATCTTCAGTGTCATTGTGTCTTATCACTATGTATGGTGAATCAACTAGGAAGTAGGTTTTGGTTGGGTCTTGACTTGGAAACTTTACATTGGATAAGATAAGAGGGATCTGTAATTGAGTACGAGCGGAGCCGTCTTTGAGGATTTAAGTGCTTTGATTGAGCCAGAAAAAGGTCATTTTTATAATGAAATATATAAACTATTTTTTCTAAACGTCGATTAATGTTATAGCAATATTCATAGGAAAAATTAATATTAGAATAATAGAATCATATACCGTAATAGCCAACCGATGATTCGTGAAGTTCTCGTAGCATTCTTGATGGCAAATTGTTTGATAACCTCTTCACAGTTTATATTTCCTAATATTTCATTTTCGATAGCTATTATCGCCAATCCACTAAGTCTTTATTGGGAACATTGAGACTTTTACATTGCTTCATCTAGTTTTCTCTTTTTAAGTTTTTGAGCACTGGATGATTGTTTAGAAGACATAATTTCTAAAAATCAAATCCAAAAGTCAAAACCAATACTCAATTATATATATATATATATATATATATATATATATATATATATATATTAATTACGAAGAAGAATGAAATGATAGTAAATCTATTTTTATAATAAATATATAACTTTTTATTATTTTTTTATTTGATATATTATAATTTTATATATATATATATATATATATATATATATATATATATATTATTATTGATTACGAAGAACGACGAATAGTAAATCTATTTTTATAATAATATGTAATTTTTTATTATTATTTTTTATTTGATATATTATAATATATATATATATATATATATATATATATATATATTGATTACGAAGGACAGTGAATAGTATAATAGTTTATTATTATATTTATTTTTAGTAACGTATTTTTATCTTTTTTTAAAATTATATAATATGTCTTTTACTATTTTTTTTAATATTTTTTTCTTTTTTAAACATATATAAATTTATCAATTAATTTGATACCTATTTAACAATTTACGTTTATAACTTTTTTCTAAAAACTTAAGTACGTAGTTGTGTTTGATTTTCCTTTGATATTTCATTATAAGTTTTGTTAAAAATGAAGTTTTACTCAAAATAAATTATTTATGTGGTATCATAAAACGGTACGATGATAAACTAAACCGTTCTTATAGTTTGGCTTTTTAAACAAAATGTTTTATTTTCAAATCACGTTTGTTTTACATTATCATTTGTTTGGTTTCCCCGCAACGCGCAACGTAATAAAAACTAGTTATATGTTATTATCTAACATTTAACAATTATTCATTCTAACAAATAACAATCGCTCAATTCTAATTTCCAAGTCTACCAATCAACAAAAAAACCCAATTTAAGGGTCAACATTTAATAACAACACACCCAATTTAGGGTTCAACAATCAAAAAACACTCAATTTAGGCAGAATTAACAGTTATGAACTAGGGCAAAATTGTGTGAATTAAGGAAGTGAAACAAAAAAACATACCTTGATTGGGTTGCGGTGGTTATCGGTGCCAGTTCTGGTGGTCTGCGGCGGTCGCTGGCTAGGCTATGATGGTCATTGAAAATGTAGTGGTGGTGGGCCAGTGTCAGTCGCTGGAAGCCTGTCAAACAACGTAGTAGCAACGTGGTTTTTATTTAGATTTTTATTTTTTTTACTTTTATTATTAATTAGATTAGATGTTTGGATAATATATATATGATAAAAATAAAATTATTTGGTTCCAATAAATAATAAAATTTAACTTTTATAGAGAAAATCCAATTAATTTTTTAATTTTACATTTTAAAAATAATATATATATATATATATATATATATATATATATATATATATATATATATATATGGTAGGGTTCTAGAGTGAACACTAGGTTGATAGTGAACTATGTGAACTAATCTGAGCCTTTGGATTATATCATCTAGAGATTTTTAAACAATGTCAAGATTGTAATTATAATGTTGTAATTTCCCTTCAAATTAATTGAAAGAAGGGTATTTGCGTCTTTTTTAAATTGCATTTATTAAATAATATAATCAAAATTCCTAAAAATCTTGGTAGTTTCCGTATATACAAGATACACAGTTGTTAGTTTATACACATGTGTATAGTCTCAATAGTATCAGTTTATACAAGATACACAGATGTTAGTTTATACACATGTGTACAGTCTCGCTAACTATCAATTTATACAAGATACACAGCTGTTAGTTTATACACATGTGTACAGTCTCGCTAACTATCAGTTTATACAAGATACACAGTTGTTAGTTTATACAGATGTGTACAGACTTTTGATACATATGTGTATTTTGTAGTCCACAACCTAGTTCCGTTAGGAGTTTCATATATGGTTTGAATCCGAGAGGGACAGTTGGTGTCTAGTACCTAGTTCCGTTAGAAGTTTCATATACGTTATTAGCAACTGATTCTACACGAGTTTAAAATAATGGAGAAGTAATTAAAAATGTGAGAGAAAGAGAGAAAATTAATAGATGAGAAAATTAAGAGATTTTAATTAAGAGAGAGAGAGAGAGCTAATGTCAACCTTACCCTTTTAATCTAAAAAATAATCAATGGTCAAGATTAGTTCACCTAGTTTATTTTTAAGAATTTGTTCACAAAATGATGTTAATCTCCCCCCTCTCTATATATATGCCTTTGAAAAAATGGGTCGCCCACCCAAGCCGGCCCTGAGTACGAGGAATATAGCAGGCTGAATCTACAAAAACAAAAATTAATATTTTAAGTGGATGCGGGTGGTAAATAAAATTGAATGTATGTTTGGTTTATATGATTGTGGAACTACCCTAGTAAGACAAATCCAATGTGCAAAATATCCAGAAAGGTAACAACACAATCACGAAGACCAACTTCATCTATAAAAGATCCCACCTATTATAACATTTTTCATCTTGTATCATCAATATTTTCTATTATGTCAACGTGAGGATTTGATTTTGCTTGGCTAGGTAGAGATATCCCAGAAGATTATCCATCTTGATACTACTTCCACTCAAATACAGTTAATTAACTACTAGTGTAGGCTTTCTGAGAAAATTAAAAAAATGATAATTGTTGTATAAAAGTATAGAATGTTATGGACAAATTAAAATCCATTACGCCTCTTCTACTATCATGATTTACGGTGAAATGATACAGGTAATATTCATTGCACCTAAACTTTTGTATTTGTAATGAAAATGACGATTTTTTAGTATTTTAAACATTATTTATTCTCACATTGAACCACATGTGTGTTATGCATATTGAATTTTCCCGTGGTCACCTAGTCATTAAAGATTTCTCAACAACCATCCAATCACTAGTAGAACTTAACTCCATAGTTGGTGTAAATAATTACAACGTCAAAGAAAGTTGAAAACCCATTTTTACTTGGTTACGTACAACCTAACAATTATAAATGGTTAAACACTACTGGCTTGTTTTGTCTCAATAGTCAATAGTGAAACGCTAGATATGATTGACCTTCCCCTTGACTCGTAGTGTTTCTTGTAAAGCCACATGTGTCGGTAGGTTGTCTACGTGTAGATCCAAACTCATGCATGGGAACCGTATAATAACTGATGGCGATTCGTCCATGTCTTCCGATTCATATGTTGTTAATATATATATGTCACAAGCCAGTTTATCCGTTCAAAAATATATAAATAACTAGTTAATTTTTCCGTACGTTGCGACGGGTCCAAATGTAAAATAACTCAAATTTGTACCATCAAAACCCGAATCATTTCTGAGCACAAGTTACGTCAAAACGTAGATAAACTAAAGATATCCATAAAAATAAGCACAAAAACGTATTATATTTGATCCAACTTATTTGCTAAAGAAATTTACGTCGAACTTCAACTTGAATTTTGGTGGGATGGTAGAGGCTTTGTGCCTCTTGGGGAGAGACGGGGTTCAATTGCTATTTAAATGATTTCAATACAATCAAGGTACATTAACACCCCACCTCATCAGGTGCACCCTCTTTACTTTTTAGGCTTTTCTCTCTTTGTATTCTTAGAACAAAGAATATTCAGCTCTAAGAGTTGTATGAATACATTATGTATTGTTCTACTTATAACAGGGGAGAACTGATAGTGATGTCACCATGAAAGCGACCCTAAACAACGTAATAAATGACGTCACTACTAGTAGTTTGCAAAACTATTGCTCAGTTGACTAAAAGAACTATAATATAAAACAACTGGAAATACAAAGGGAAACTGCTAGCGGATTCACGTACTTTTGGTTTCTAGCTCTCTGGTCCATGTGTTGACTTGTAGACCAGCAATTGTCTTCATCTTTGAATAGTTGACCCGACACTTTTTCTTCAGCTGTTGACTAGTGTCACACCCCGATTTCCGGTGGGCGCAGACTTAGGGTCACGTAATGGTCGGATAGCAGTTATCACAATTTGCAGTGTCGGATAGCAGTTATCACAATTTGCAGCGGAAATATAGAGATATCCCAAAAGTAGGATCCAATAAAACTTTTTTGGATCTTTTCATGGAGTCGCAAATTCCATTGTTTAAGACCAAGCACTATCCAGCCTATTCCGTTGTTCGCCATCCTGTAGATTAATTTTTAAAAATACGTCAGCTTTCGTTGTTAATACAATTAACCGACTATTTTGAAAATCTTTTCAAAATATATTTGATACCATTTGGTATATTTTTAAATAACTTTAGACAAACTATATCTTTTTTACCAGTTTTACATGCATGTTAATACAGTTGGTGACCAGAACCAATCGCTGGTACATGATTAATCGACACATCACATTTCTAATAGCATATAATTATAGCATTAGCGTTTGTCATGTGTATGCCTACACATCGCGCTTAGGTCGTGTAACATCCATTATTTTTGTATTTTCGTTTATTTTCCGTTAGTACCGAATCTAACCATTCGTCAATAACAGATGCGACTGTTTTATTTATTTATTTATAATTTATGATAAAAAAATATAAAATTTTATGTTTTAGACATTAAATTTCAATAATAACATTTAAGTCTCTAAAGTTTTTTTTAGATAATATTTGTGTATATATATGTAACACCCCAAATTTTATATGTGCTATTTTGATATTATATGTACAATGTCGAATGAGTAGATGGTGATTTTAGACTAATTAAATAGTAATAGTTGGTTAATTATGTTAGTAAGCTTAACTAATTAGGATGAATAAGTTAGTCAAATGAAAGAAAAACCAAAATTATAGTTGGATATAGAATTGACATGTTTTAAAAATACTAAGGGCTGAAAGTGTAATATGGAAATAAGCCTTATAACTAAATTAAAGTGCAGAGTGTGGGAGTTGAGTGTGTGTCGACCAAAGGAAGAGAGAAGAAGGAGAACTCCCATGAATGCACTATGAACATGCAACAAATTGAAAGGGGAAAACTGATTAAAATTCATGCATGTCTTTGATTTCTCAATCATCTAGTCATACTAAAGCATAAGGTAAGTGAAATTTCATGTTTTGGTTACCTAGTATGAAATGGGTTTTAAGCAAACTATGAACTTTTGCGAAATTAGTATGATTAAGGTTTAGAAGCATCACATAGAACATGAATTATGCTTGAATTCGACTAAATTGATGATTAGGAATGAAAACCCATTTCAAGTATGAGCATTGTGTAGAATCATGATGGATTATGTGCAAAATTTGTGTAACGGATATGTATGATGTTACTTACTACGGATATTAAAATGATGGAACTAATTATAAATGAATATTTTATGAAATTAGTTGAATTAGATGATCTTTATATGAATAAGTGAGGAGATGCATAAGATACTTGTACTTTATGCTTTGTAAATGGTATGCACACCATGTGTTTGATGAAATGCTTGAGAATTGTTTCTTAAGTGATATGATGATAAATGATTAAGATTGGTTAAATGATGAATGGTTAGCTCACTAAGTTAATATAAATGTGAGGATAAAAGCATGAAATTGAAAGAATGTTGAATATGAAATTGTAGGAGTGAAGAAAGAGAACACGAGCCAATCCGGGTCGCAATCAACGCAAGGCAAATGTAAGTTCATATGAACTTCGTCTATTCTTAATGTAAATTAAGGTGACAGTCTCATTATATTAATTCTAGTTGAAGGATTGTAGTATAGAACATAGTAAATTGATGAGTTGTGCTTTGAAGTAATAGTTAAGAATGAGAAAGTAAAGAATGCATATTTACCATTACTAACGGGTCAGAATGAGTAGAAGTTTATGGTGATGATATTGTGTATGATTTGACTCGTTGTCAAACGAGTCAAGATGAATGAATTAGTAATAAGAACGAAACGGTCACTATGTTGACTTGTTATGAATAGGTCAAATAACCCAAAGATGATGGAATATAATAATGGTTAGATTTTGACCCGGAATGAATGGGTCGGATGGAATGTGTCATTCTGATGATTATGGAATAATGAAGAACAATATTCGTTGTAGGCGAAT
The DNA here is from genome assembly GCA_947069175.1 of Scalesia atractyloides. Taxonomy (NCBI): domain Eukaryota; kingdom Viridiplantae; phylum Streptophyta; class Magnoliopsida; order Asterales; family Asteraceae; genus Scalesia; species Scalesia atractyloides. Next base: position 75,387,183 of record CAMTDV010000028.1, read on the forward strand.
TATGGTGCGCATGAAATAATTACATAAAGTATGATATGGAAGTATGACTTTGCTAACGGGTCAAATAAGATGAAGAATGAAAAATGTAGTTTTAGTGTTAAAATACATACATACTTATGAATGTATTTTTATGGTGTGAATGCTAGGTAAATTGCATGCTTATGAATGGCGAGCTTGGGACGAACACACCTCCTTGCCCTCTATGCACTTCCGGTTATGTTTAATGTCAAACGGGTCAAAACTCTTTTTGGGTTGTAAATGTCAATCTTATACTTAGCGTCTTTGTAAGTAAGTTAAATTGGTAGTTGTGGTTGGTAGTTTGAATTAATGTTGTACAAAACGCTTTGACGGCTGCAATCGTTATAATTAATCATAAGGGTATTTTGGAAAAATTTATATTACGTATGAAAGTTTAAATTTTTTTATAGCGTTTTAACCTTTAATGGATTTGGGCTTTTTAAGTTGGTATCAGACCAAGGTTTGAGAGATTCGAGCACAAGCTAGAGTGCTCGGACTCAAACGGAAAGCTCGTGAGAATGTGTTTTCGCTCCAAGACGCAAAGGAGGTAAGTATTTTGTAACTTGTTCTTAATTTCGTTTTCAACGGGTAAGGTTACGGGGATGGATGTAAGAATTTTAAAATATAAAAGTGTTCTACAAATGATATTTCTGGAAGTGTCGGGGCAGATTTAGCTATATGGGATTTGGAAACAGTCAAATAGGCAAAAATTAATACACACAGCGAAACGGATTTTCGGCAGGGCGTCGCTGACGCTGGTTTATTGTGTCGCCGACGCAACCCTAGAAATGCCCTTTGTCCCGACGCCATAAAATTCTGCCGACGCAAAACTTGACCCGACGCCAACTTCCGTAGGGCGTCGCCGACGCCGGGTGTGGCAGTCGCTGACGCCACCTCAAAAATCAAAATTTCGTTTTTATTTTAAACGCGTTTCGAACTTTCATACCCCCTAAGACTTACGTAAAGGCCCCGATAAACTTACAGAAAATAGCATGAGCTATGAAAAGGTCGTAAGAACTTAATTATGACACATGATTACGTTACAAGAAATGTATGGTGCGAGAATATGAGTAAGAAAGATTAGGGATACTTATTCCCTACGATTTGAAGGCGTGTATGTTATGGTTCATCGTGACCAATGATGGTGATGATAACAAAAAATAACTGGCCAAATAAAAAGTAAATGCTAGTAAACAAAATTTTAAAAGAAGATAATTATATGGAAACGTAACACTTGAAAAAGAATGTAGAGTGCTGCGTTGTAACGCAACACATGAAACAAAAAGTAGAATGTAGTGTTGGAATACAACACTTGAAGTTGAATATAGAAGGTGGCTGGGAGACGTCTTACATGAGATGAGATGGAGAATGATGTGATAAAAGAAAGAAATGTAAGAATGAACAGTTTGAATCGGTAGATGAGTGCGAATCAACAAATAAGGATGAAAAGTATGAAAGAAAACGTTGAAACCGTAAGCGAATACGACCAATCATACTCAAATGGAACGCCCGAATAGACAGTCAGGACGAAAGGATTGTATCCGAGTAGTAAGCATGGATAAAACCTTAAGAATGGATAAATGAATGAAAGTTGGAGTCTTTGGGTGGGAAGGAATCTATGAAAGCAAATGAGGAGATGCATTCCCCCACCTAATTTTAGATAAATATAAACATAATAATTAAGTGGCGCTGATAGCCTGATTGGTCAAGCATGATGTTGGACTAAAAGAATATATATATATATTGTGTGTGTGTGTGTGATGTAAATGTGAACACGCGTGAAATAGGTTATAGCTGGTTGTGGGAATGTAGTAAGGATATGATGATAGTTAACCGTGGTAGACCCAAAACGGGATATACGAGTAAGTGTAAAACATATGACAAATGTGGTAGCATGTAATGATGTAAGTATATGTATAGAAAGATGTTGTAGTAATAAAAGATTCTAATGAAAGAATGATGCACTGAATACGTTACGAAATAGACATGTAGTGATCGACTCGTGAGGATCAGAATGGATAATGGGCTAAGATCTTGATGGATATTTTAAGTACCAACAAGGGTAGAGACTTTTGAAAGAAATGGTAAAATGACAGTAAGTACGTCTGAATTGAAACGAGATGAGGAGGTAATGATCTCGACGTGAAGAAGACAAATAAACTTGGCGAAAGGATGATCACGAGTAGAAACTCATAACATATATGCCTAAAAAAACGTGGGAAGCTAGTGAGCATGTGTAAGAAGGAAAAAGAGGATGTAAGACACTCGGGTAATCGAGAACATCCATAATAAAAGGAGGGTAAAAATGAACTATAGAAAGAAAGGTAGAATACAATTATGTAAAGAAAATGTAAGAAAGAAAGAGACAAGAATCTGAATGTTTGAAAGATATGCATGAATTACAAGAATGAAGGATGTTAGCTCAACATGTAAGCTTAATTACATGTTGGACTTATTAGTAAACGATTCAAAAGAAACGGGATGGCTAATAGGTTGAGACCCTATAAATTTTAACAAAGGAAAGATATATATATATATAAAAGAAGAAAAGAAAAATTTGCAGGGCATGGCAAGAACAACATTTACATAAGTATGTAAAAAATTAACAAGGAAGTACAAATGTGCGAATTAGTCCATATTGTGGGGATAAAAAGGGAAATGACGAAAAGCCATGAGTTTTAATTAACGAAGTTGAACATGTAATATGTTTGGAAGTAAAACATTAAATTTGTCATAGTAAAATAGATAACTAGATATTGCATACGAAAGAAATTTGTAAATGTTTGAAAACACAAGCAATTAATAGGAATGGAGTTGCTAAATGTTTGTGATGTGTACATATATATACACACATATATTGGTAGTCAGAATTTTATGTCGCAAAGGAGGCGATTAGAAAGAATGATGATAATATTAATGGAGGGATGATAGTAGGCTCATGATGAGCGTTATCGTTACTAACGGTATAGTGAACGAACAAGTATGGTTAGTAACTTAGAAAGCATAAGTAAATGACTTTTTATGCTAGCAATTGAATTATAAACTTCATATCAATATAGGAAATTAGACCGGCTCTAAATTCTTGCTTATTGAAAAAGATAGTTATTAGATGTCTTAAAGTGTCATCGTGGAAAGATTGTAAGAGTTTACCAACATATCAAGAAAAATTGGGTAGTAGAAAGGAAAGTAAGGAATTGGTAACAAAGCAGGGTAAATGCTTAGTATGTCAAATTTAAAATAATTAGAAAGAATTGTATGGAAGATTTGAAAGGTTAACGTTGAAGGAAGTTAGAATGAAAACATTAGAATGCATAACTACTAGAAAGGTGAACTGTTACATAAAGAATAATTGAGTGGAATTTGGCATAAAAGATATTTTTCCACAAGTAAGCTTTGCAAGAATGTAAGACGGGATTACACTATGACAAGAAATTTTGGACTAAGTGAGTAAATGAAGGGATATTTGAATGAATTCTACCCCTAGTTGGGTTTCCTAACACATGTGAGGATTTATTAGAAGGTAAACCTCTCAAAAAAATGTCACGAGTTAGAGTTTGTATACTTAAGTTTTCTTGGTTCGTTTTATATAACAACCCTATGAGTAAAGTGTAAACAAATTATTGAATGAATGGTTGTACCTAGTTTAGTGTAACTCATACGTCGAATGGAATGGCATGTGTAATAAGCTTATAACCTCGTATGTAACGGAACTTTAGTAGGTATATAGATAGAGTTATCCATTGTGGTAGATGTTAGGTATTTGCCTTTGTACTGCAATGCTAGAAGGACTGATGTATGTATGAAGCTATGGAATGTGATAGCGTGTGTAGTTGCGTATAACACCTTGGGTGTAATATGAGTTACATAAATATAAGTATCGATACACGATTATATTGGTTGTGTGATTAAAGCCTTATGTAGGGCCTTATAACCAAGGGATATTCGGTAAGAGGGGTTGGAGCAAGATAGTATATACGCGAGTCGTATAAATGTATGCATTGATTGCGGTTAACCATGCAGATATGATAGATTATCAATGAAAGAAATATTGGTCTCGGGGAGAGATCATACGTAGGTATTACGAGAAAAGTTGGAAAAGAATTACAAAGCCAGTGACATGAAAGAAATTTTGCTTGATATTGGCCCAGAAAAGGGTGGGGTGTATGTAGAAGCTAAATAGCTAACAACTACTGAATGGTGTTTGACTTGAGATTTTATATGAATGAATAGGAATAAACAAGCATTAATATTATGATAATTGTTTCCCTAATCGAATGTTAGAGGTATGTGGGTATGCAAATCTTGACACACATGTTTTAAGAAAATCAGCTCGAACGAATGAACGTTGATCATGGAATAATGTAATAGGATCGTATCGAACCACGAAAGATTGAATTACCAAGTGTATTGGATAAGCGGTTAAGTGGTAGTGACCAATTCATCATAATGGGTGATCGGATGAAAACTTATTGTCGAAGTTCGAGGTATGCACTTACGAAAGGATACGAGTAGACTTGTCAAAATGTATGGAGCAGGTTTCGAGGACGAAACCTTATTTAAGAGGGGGACACTTGTAACACCCCAAATTTTATATGTTCTATTTTGATATTATATGTACAATGTCGTAATGAGTAGATGGTGATTTTAGACTAATTAAATAATAATAGTTGGTTAACTATGTTAGTAAGCTTAACTAATTAGGATGAATAAGTTAGTCAAATGAAAGAAAAACCAAAATTATAGTTGGATATAGAATTGACATGTTTTAAAAATACTAAGGGCTGAAAGTGTAATATGGAAATAAGCCTTATAACTAAATTAGAAGTGCAGAGTGTGGGAGTTGGGTGTGTGTCGACCAAAGGAAGAAAGAAGAAGGAGAACTCCCTTGAATGCACTATGAACATGCAGCAAATTGAAGGGGAAAACTGATTAAAATTCATGCATGTCTTTGATTTCTCAATCATCTAGTCATACTAAAGCATAAGGTAAGTGAAATTTCATGTTTTAGTGACCTAGTATGAAATGGGTTTTAAGCAATCTATTATGCGAAATTAGTATGATTAAAGGTTAGAAGCATCACATAGAACATGAATTATGCTTGAGTTTGACTAAATTGATGATTAGGAATGAAAACCCATTTGAAGTATGAGCATTGTGTAGATCATGATGGATTGTGTTCAAAATTTGTGTAATGGATATGTATGATGTTACTTACTACGGATATTAGAATGAAGGAACTAATTATGAATGAATATTTTATGAAATTAGTTGAATTAGATGATCTTTATATGAATAAGTGAGGAGATGCATAAGATACTTGTAGTTTAGCTTTGTAAATGGTATGCATACCATGTGTTTGATGAAATGCTTGAGAATTGTTTCTTAAGTGATATGATGATAAATGATTAGGATTGGTTAAATGATGAATGGTTAGCTCACTATGTTAATATAAATGTGAGGATAAAAGCATGAAATTGAAAGAATATTGAATATGAAATTGTAGGAGTGAAGAAAGAGAACACGAGCCAATCCGGATCGCAATCAACGCAAGCAAATGTAAGTTCATATGAACTTCGTCTATTTTTAATGTAAATTAAGGTGATAGTCTCGTTATATTAATTCTAGTTGAAGGTTGTAGTATAGAACATAGTAAATTGATGAGTTGAGCTTTGAAGTATGGTTAAGAATGAGAAAGTAAAGAATGCGTATTGACTGTTACTAACGGTTCAGAATGAGTAGAAGTTTATGGTGATGATATTATGTATGATTTGACTCGTTGTCAAACGGGTCAAGATGAATGAATTAGTAATAAGAACGAAATGGTCACTATGTTGACTTGTTATGAATGGGTCAAATAACCCAAAGATGATGGAATATAATAATGGTTAGATTTTGACCGAAATGAATGGGTCGGATGGAATGTGTCATTCTGATGATTATGGAATAATGAAGAACAATATTCGTTGTAGGCGAATTATGGTGCGCATGAAATAATTACATAAATATGATATGGAAGTATGACTTTGCTAACGGGTCAAATAAGATGAAGAATGAAAAATGTAGTTTTAGTGTTTAATAATACATACTTATGAATGTATTTTTATGGTGTGAATGCTAGGTAAATTGCATGCTTAGGAATGTCGAGCTTGGGACGAACACACCTCCTTGCCCTCTATGCACTTCCGGTTATGTTTAATGTCAAACGGGTCAAAACTCTTTTTGGGTTGTAAATGTCAATCTTATACTTAGCGTCTTTTGTAAGTAAGTTAAATTGGTAGGTGTGGTTAGTAGTTTGAATTAATGTTGTACAAAACGCTTTGACGGCGGCAATCGTTATAATTAATCATAAGGGTATTTTGGTAAAATTTATGTTATGGTATGAAAGTTAAAATTTTTTATGGCGTTTTAACCTTTGATGGATTTGGGCGTTTCAATATATATATAGATAGGTAGTAGTAGTAGGTAGGTAGGTAGGTAGGGTTCATGTAAGAAAATATAAAAGTGTGAGAAGGATAAGAAAGATTTTGGAGGTGACACGTGTCCCTTTTTATTTCGGTAGTTTAAGGGTATAAGCGTAATTTAACTAATAAAATCTAATTATGGAATGAGTATATGCAACCGTTTTTTGGCAGTTATTGTAGGGATTTTCGAATTTTGAAGGCATAAACCTTATAATAAATAACACCCTAACTCATAAAAACACACAACATGTACATTGAAGGCATACATCTTATAAAGAACAGGAATATAACAGAAACAACACCCTAACTCATAAAAACACCACAGCATGTATATTGAAGGCATACATCTTATAAAGAGCAGAAATATAACAGTAATAACACCATAACTCATAAAAACATCACAGAATTATATTGAAGGCACACATCTTATAATAACACCTTAACTTTGAATATAACAGAAATAACACCCTAATAAATCAATTTCAAAACACAATACTTTAATCAGAATCAAAACATGAATAACACCCAAAATATAACACTTGTTAACACTTTAATCAGAATCAAAACAAAAATAAGACCCTAAATGTATAAAAACAGAAATAACACCCTAACTCTTTGAAGGCAACAGAAACCTACTGAAGACACCAGAAACCACAGCAATGCAAGGACCCTTGTCCTCACGTTAAATATAACAGGAATAACACCCTAACTCATAAAAACACCACGCATGTATATTGAAGGCATACATCTTACGAAGAACAGAAATATAACAAAAATGACACCCTACAATTAAAACACCATTGTAAACATAGAAAAAACACCATGGACTAAAACATCCAAGTGAGACGTAATTTTTTTCTCTACATAGGTATATCAATATGGTAATCATTTTTAAAGATAAAAAAACACTCGTTATTATGGTGTAATTTAAAAAAAAAGTTACGTATAAAAAGTTATTGACGTTTAAAAAGAAGGGGGACTTGCATGTACATTAATGTTAAATTCTTAATTTTAAAATGTTAAATTTGCATTTATATCCTTAATCTAGAAAATTAATTAGTTTAATAGTTAACACTATTTACAAAATTCACATCAATGTCTCAATCATTAGATTAAAAATAAATGGTTTCATTCTTTCTTATCTTTTTCACACTTTTCTATTTTCTTATAATAACTTTATCCTATATATATATATAAAAAAACTAGAAAAAAAGGAAAGAAACGGATGGATCAAGATTGATCCCATTAATTAATAGGTTTACTAAATTTTGATATTTGAATGCTTTTACATTACATTTAGAATTAATTATTAATTATTACCAAATTTTACCTACTGTAATTCGTAGGTTTCGCGACACAGAAAACTGTTAGTTATAATAATATTAAAAAAAACATGAACTGCGGCATATGAAAAGAAAATCTGGTTTTCTATGAACAAGTCTGTTTGTAAAGAAAAAACCTTTTTGAATAAAGAACCAAATTACAGGGACCGTAAGTGACAAACTGACCAAAACTTTTAAAAACAAAGATTCACCAGACGGGTTTCTGTTTTCTTTTCCGGTAACTCCGGCGGACTTTCCGGTGAGCCCGGAAGTAAGTAATCAACTCGTTTCATTCCGTTTTTCTTTCACTAATATCTATCTCCATCCTATACTTATCTATATCTCAGAAACCAACCCGTAATTTGCTGAGATTATGTGTATCCGATACCCTCTTTTCACTCCGAAAATTTCATCATCATCCATATCTGTTTATCTCATCTTACGGGTATAAATACGAGTCCTACAACCCCATTCCAACTTGTTACCACTCAAATTCACTCCCAAAATCCTCTGTTTCTTTTCTACAATTTCGCCGGATTTATAAACTCCGCCATACTCCGTTCATTGTCTTACCGAGCTCTTTAGGTATGTATTTTACATAGATTTTGTTCTTTTATACTCACTTAACAAAATCCCTATTCTAATCGTCCACAACAACGTCTAAGTCATGGTTAATTTTTGGGATCAAACGTTTAGGGCTCGTTTGGATGTTCGGTTGGGGAAGAAGATAAGGAAATAATTCATTTTAAATAATTAGATATTTGCATTTACATATAGTAAGCATGGTCGTGCAGTTTATTGAAGTTCTTGACTCGCTGAAGAGGCCGAGTTCGAACCTTGGCAACCACTTTTTCAGCCTTTTTTTTTTAAAACTCAATTTTAATCATCTTTTATGTATGAATTTCATTTAATAACTATTTGAAAACTGTTTTGTTCATAACAATTAAAAAGATATTCTGTTAAGTCTTAATTTTTTTTGATTAAGTTAAAAGTTTTTTTTTCTAATATATTATTTAAAACTTAGAGATTGTAAATAATAAACTTCAAAACCCATATTATTCTTATTTTTAGCAACAAACTTAAAAATTATAACAATTATTTGTATTATTATATTGTTAAGTTTTATGATTATTAATTTTATCAAACTTATTCTGTAAAAGTTATTTTACATAACTAATTTTTATGAACTAAATACTCCACTTTTAGTACCGTAACTCATTTTCTTAACATTTTAAAAATAGTTAATTAATTATTATTTAGTCTTTAATTCCCAAACTTTATCCAGAAATTCCTAAGGTTCCTTACCAATTCTAAAATCGTTAATTATAAATCCAAGTCTATTTGTTAAAACCATATTTTTTAATTTCACTAGGATAATTCTTTGGAAATTTTCATCCTTATCTGTTTGGGATTGCTAGCTATATTCAGGTGAGTGTATGGTTTTTTTACATTTTTGAGTGATTCATGTGACAATATCAAATACACAAACTATAACATGTGATACTCAACTTACAATTCGATTCTATGGTCGCATGCTATCTATGTGTTTATTTGAACTTCATTAACTACGATCAAGCCATGTGGTATTATGCTATAGCGCTATAGGATTGACATCACATTCCCACTCCTTAGCCTCTTTAGGGGGAGTTCCTATGGGAATGATAGAAACCACTTATTCTAGCAAGAGGTTAACCCTTTGGGTTTCTCACTTACAAGTCGACACAAGGTTTGAGTGTGCCATTACTTTCATGTTTCTATTTTTGCTTTAAATATTATGTTATGCTATTGAATTGTACAAAATTTTCCAATTATACTTATATGAACTATACCCTATAAGTATAATTGCTCGCCAACTTTTTATAGTTGACCTTTATTTTGCACATGTTTCAGGTAATATTGTTTGATAATGCTATACAATATCTGCTACTCACATAGGATGCTTGTTGGACTTAGATAAATAAGTATGGATTTTTTTTTATCCTTGAGGTACTGGATGTTTTAAGTTGATTAATAAATATTTAAATTTTAAATAGTTCCATGTGCTTCGAAACCATCGCCTCAATGTTCGGCTATCGGTTGGGGTGTTACAGTCGTGGCTATTTGCAATTAAATGAGTCGGGATATCCAAGACTTCTCGAATTAACCCCCAACGTTTAAGTAATCAAGCAAAACATATTAAAACGAGTTAATTGAATTTCTATGAAATCGTTCGCCCTTTTTCTATGCCCGACCTAGCGGCTAGTGTCTTATCCCAAGCCTTTATAAATAAAATAGGCTAAGAGTATTACTTGTGTTAGCTGCATTTTCACAGTGTATTTGGTTCTCGTAGCATAGTCGTATTCAAAGTTTATTAATTTAGTGTGATTTACTCTATCGTCTAGAATTGATAGAAATATTATCATATAGAATGTTCACAAGTCATTATATATCCTTTGGACTTTGACCGGCTACTTAGAATTACACTTGGTTTCGCTGGATTAATCGTTGACCGTATAATATTGGTTTAATAACCAAACATTCTGATTAGCACTGATTTTGAAAGGTTTTGACTCGATTCAACTAGTAGATATATTTTATCTAATTTAAACTAGCCGTATGCAAATATACGGTATCGAATGGGTCCATGACAAGTCCATTATATTTAAACATATTTCAATTATGTTGTATAATCAGTTTCAAACTCTTATTATATCTCGTGTAGGTTTTTAAAACCATATATAAGCCATAAGGGCATTTTTGGTATTTTTAAAGTATATAATGTGGACTTGTCAATAAACCCACCAAATATTGTGACCAGAATGTATAACCTCATAGGGTTATTCCTTACAATAATATGGTCATATAACAAGACTTAATCAGATCCTAAACTTGACTAAACGGGTCAAAATCGAAAGTGAAAGCAAAAGTCACACTATTTGACTTTCGACTACGAAACGAGCTCTAAACAGGAAATGACAGGTTGGACATGATTAAACATGTCCTAATATGTATATAAATTGTTATGATGTCAAAGTTCATTTATCATATTTTATAAAATCTACATTTTTGACTCCTTATTTTATATTAATTGACTCGTCATTTCGCCAACATAAGGTGATCTTTAGAGGGTGCTATCGCAAGGGATTAACACATTTATTATTACGATCACATTGCAAAGTTCGATTTGAACTTTGACATAACCGAAATGGTCAGAACCGAACGTTAAAGCAAAAGTTAATTTGCTTGACTTTCGGCTAATAACTTAGCCTATAAAATGAAATAGACTAGAAAAAGCACTTACTAGTGTCGAAGAACACTTTAAGAACTCAGAAGGAGAAGGAGGCCTCCAATAATGGAAGTAAGCTCCATAAAAAGATTTAAAGTGAGAAAAGAATTGTGTGAAAGAAGAATGTGAACTAAAGAATCTATTTATACTAATCCTAAAGTGTTAAGAAAATGACAAGTGTCCTTAGAGGTGTCAAGAATGAGATTAGTGTCAATTCATGTGTCAAGTTATGCTTAAGTGTGGCAAAACCATGATAGGTGTCTATGATTTAGAAGAAGTCTCTTGACCAGCCAAGAAACTGATGTCAACGCACCATTTACGGACCGTAAGGGACCCTGGCGCGCAAACCTTTTAAACATCCTTACGGACCATAAGAGGATGTTCTTGCGGTCCGTAAGGGACCTCCAAAATTTATAAAATTTGCCTTTTAGGCAGATTTAGCCCCTCAACTTTAAACTTATAATATTTTTATGATTTTTAACCTTCCTTTCAACATTGTGAATTATGTGGAAGGTTTATAGACACGTGTCACAATAGGATTTGATCCATAATCATTGGGGTGTTACAATTAGTACTTGAACAATCTAGCTCTTTAACTTGGTTTCGAGCTCCTTGATTTCAAAAGTTCTTTTCTAGTAGTTTTGGTTGGTTGTTTGTGGAACTTTCAAGGGGGAACTTCTGGTACTTTTGATTACACTTTAACCTTATTCAATTAGGCAAGGAAGATGATTCCTTTAGGTTTTAGCTTTTATCATGTGAAACATTAGAGGGTCCACCCATTTGTGGGTCCTCTTGAATGGTGGGGTATTGGTTGGGCAATGGTGGCAACGATCCCGACCTTTGACTTGCGCGTACCGACATACGTGCTTCTCGTTTCCTCCTTGGCGGCTCAGGTGGAGGTTGGGGTTGGTCCACGGGTTCCATGTGGACATCTTCCTGCATGGGAGGTGGTTGAGAGTGATGGGAAGGAGTATTAGCAAAGGCAAATTGACTCTAATATTGGTCCCACTCATTAGGACCTTGATATGGCGATCCGACATAGGAGTTGGAATCGCTCGAGATTTCAATAGGATGCGCGTTCGATCCTGATGGCGGCATCTCCAGATCGGAGTCCTCATCCATAGAGTTGGGTTGATCCAACTGATTCTGATCAGCTGGAGGTGTATTCAAATATTGATTAGGATTAAACTCATCATGGTAAGAATGATGAGAATGATAAGAGTGGTAAGAACTTTGGGTATGTGTAGGCGAATGTTGGGAAAATGACCATGAATCTCCCGAGTCCTCATAAGGGTTCGAGTGATGGGGATGTGAAGGGATATGGCCGGATGGTCCCCCCCTCATAGGTCCTTTTCCTCGTTCTCGTACTCTTGGCGGCATTTTTTTCCGGAAAAATATCAATTCAAAAACATACTAATAACTTAATAATGAAGTGAGTAATCCTAGGTCAATGCCTAGACTCGAAAGTCTAAGGAATGTGCTTGTAAGTTTGAGATTAAACACAAGTAGGATAATGTTTAATTCTCTCAAATGTTGGCTCTGATACCAACCTGTCACACCCCGGGTTTCCAACCCAAATCCATACACTGGTGGGCCCGGGTAGAGGTGTACAAATCGGTTTTTCTCTTCAAAAACCGGTTTCGATTTTTAACCAAACCGGTTTTTCTCTTCAAAAAAATAACCGGTTTTTTTATAACGGGTTCCGGTTACTAACCGGTTTTTTCAACTCAAAACAATAACCGGTCCAACCGGTTTATGCCAAAAAAACCCGGTTTTTTATCGGTTAAACCGGTTTTTTATAACCGGTTCCGGTTTTAAAACCGGTTTCTAAGCTCGAGATCCCTAAACAGTCTACAACCGTCGGTTTGGTTCGGTTTTAAAACCGGTTATAGAAAAACCGGTTAAAAAAAACCTGTTTCTGTTTTTTTTCCGGATTCGGTTTTAAAACAAGTTTTTTTTGTACACCTCTAGGCCCGGGTAGGGAATACCGTGACGTAAGTTGATAACATCATAGTCAATTAAACAAAGCACAGCAAAAGTCTTGGATTTAAATTACTATTACAAACCGATTTGGAGTTGGGGCCTCAATGGGTGCTTTCTTCTTCTCATCTTTGAATTTGCCGTTTCGGATACGATTCTTAGTGAGTTCTGTAGCTAATTCCATTGCGGCTTCAAGTGTTGCAGGCGAAGTGCTTAAAACTGTTGGTTTTATTTCCTCCTATGTATATACTGTGACTTGATCTGATTAGGTTTTAAAAATGTTGGTTTTATTTCTGAAAGTCGGTAACGTGTGCGATTCGAACCCGGGACGTGTGTTTTGTATTTGCACACAGTCCACCGCTGGACTGTGTGTCTAACCCGGTTAAATACCCAATTTTAATTACATTAATATACAATTTAAGTTCGTCTTCTTCATTAAGAAGAACACAGAACAGTGCACCCGACTGTTCTTGCTTATTCGACCAACGGCCTTATAATCGACTGAAATGGAATAGGAAAACAAAGATTAAAGAATATGATATACCAAGACGGAGAGTTTTCTTCAGATTTTCGGCAGTGTTCATCGGCTCTGATTTGCGATTTCCGGCTGAATAAACTGTTTTATCAGTTTCGATTATTGTGTTGAGCAATTAGATTATAAATCAAGAGATAGCAAGAAGGTTTAGACAATTATACCGTCTGAAGAGCGAATGCGGTTTTCTGATCAGCGATTCCGGCGATATTCCGGCGAATATGAAAATCTCCGGCGACGAGCTTTGGAAGGAATAAAGCTTCGAAAGAGAGTGCGGTTCTGAGCGAAAGGTTTACAGGAAGTTTGAGTGGGTATTTATAAGGAAGAACAGGCTGAATTGGGTTCGAATTTGGGTCATGATTCGCGGTCAAAGGTCTCCGACGGTTATGACTGAAATTGATGGTTAGACATCGGTTATAACTGATGTCGAAGTCAGTTATCGCGTTTTAGTCAAAAGGAAATAGCCAAAATTGCGGATATCTCGGTTTTTCCGGCGACTGCGAGTTCTGGGCGCGTTGATTTCCGGTTTTGATTTCGGGTTTTACTTTAAGTGTTATTTGATTCAGTGTTTATCACAAGTGAAGTGTGTGGCAGAGTGGTGTGGTGTGTGTTTGTGGGAAACCCGGGTTCGAGACCCGGCGGCTCCATTTTATTTTCTATTCACTTACTTTTATTATTTATTAATTATGGTTTTTAAATTCTAAAATGTTTATTAATTATGTATTATTTAAAATAATCTGAACAATAAATACGCAACGAAAATTTATAACTGAATACTTGGTTATTAAACGAAGCGGGTTTTGAAACCGTTTTTCGACGAATGTTACAGTATCCCCTACTTTTAGGAACTTCGTCCCGAAATTTAAGTAGTAGTGGTAACTGGAAAGAGATGCGGGTATTTTTTGCGCATTGAGTCTTCACGTTCCCAAGTAAACTCGGGTCCTTGTTTCGACTCCCAACGTACCCTGACAATTGGAATACGACTTCGCCTTTAACGCTTCTCTCCGAAGTCCATGATTTCTACCGGTCTTTCAACAAAGTGCATCGATTCATCGACTTGAATGTCTTCTAGAGGAATATGGAGATTTTCATCGGCGAGACACTTTTTCAAGTTTGATACGTGAAATGTGGGATGAATTCTGTTGAGTTCTTCTGGTAGGTCAAGCTTGTATGCTACAGGACCTACTTTTTCGAGTATCTTGAAAGGTCCTACGTAGCGTGGTGCTAGCTTGCCCTCTGGCCAAAACGAATCACTCCCTTCCACGGTGATACTTTTAAAAGTACTTGATCACCAATGTCAAACTCCAAGGGCTTTCGTCGTTTGTCTGCATAACTCTTTTGACGACTTTGAGCCGCTAGAAGATTGTTTCGAATTTGAATGACCTTGTCGGTTGTTTCTTGATTTAATTCTGGACCGGTGATTTGCGCTTCCCCAATTTCGTGCCAACATACTGGAGATCGGCACTTACGACCATATAAAGCTTCGAAAGGAGCCATGCCGATACTTGAATGATAGCTATTGTTGTACGAAAATTCCACTAATGGTAGGTGAGCGTCCCAATTCCCTTTGAAGTCTATGACACATGCTCGCAGCATGTCTTCAAGGGTTTGGATGGTGCGTTCAGATTGACCATCAGTTTGAGGATGAAAAGCGGTACTGAGGTCTAATCGTGTACCCAAAGCGGTTTGTACGGCTCGCCATGTTCGTGAAGTGAAATGACCATCACGGTCTGAAATGATGCTTAATGGTACACCATGACGGCTTACGATCTCGCTGATGTAGATACGAGCTTACTTCTCGTTCTTGAAGTCCTCACGAATCGGAATGAAGTGAGATGACTTTGTAAGACGATCGATTATTACCCATATGGTGTCATACCCACTGGAGGTGCGAGGTAACCCGGTAATGAAATCCATGGTTATGTTTTCCCACTTCCATACAGGTATTTCGGGTTGGACTAGAAGTCCTGAAGGTCTTTGATGTTCAGCTTTTACTTTGAACCAGGTAAGGCATTTGGAAACAAAAACAGCGATATCCTTTTTCATGCCAGGCCACCAGTAGGTGTATCGTAGGTCTTGATACATCTTATCGGCTCCTGGGTGTACAGAGTATCGTGTTTTGTGCGCCTCATTCATGAGGAAATCACGAAGGTTATCGCGATCAGGAATCCATATGCGGTTTAAATAGTATAGAATACCGTCGGATTTGGTTTCGATTATGAGTTCAGCTCCACATGACAGCTCATCGCGTACGTCATTTTTTGTTACAGAAACATGTTGAGCTGCTCGGATTCGATCTTTGATGTCGGTTATGATTTGCGAACATAGAAGACGAATGGAGTTCGCATAACCTTTTCGACTGAGCGCATCAGCCACCACGTTTGCCTTGCCAGGATGATACCGAATTTCACAGTCGTAGTCGTTGAGAAGTTCGACCCATCTTCGTTGCCTCATATTCAACTCCTTTTGGTTGAAGATATGCTGGAGACTCTTGTGGTCTGTGTATATTTCACACTTAGTACCGTAGAGGTAATGTCTCCATATCTTGAGAGCGAACACAACGGCTCCAAGTTCCAGGTCCTGGGTGGTGTAATTCTTCTCGTGAACCTTGAGTTGTCTAGAGGCATAGGCTATCACTTTTCCTCTTTGCATCAATACACAGCCTAGCCCTTGCCCCGATGCGTCGCAATATACCACAAAGTCATCGCAACCCTCAGGGAGTGTGAGGATAGGTGCGTCACAAAGTTTTTGCTTTAGAGTTTGGAAGGCTTCCTCTTGTTTAGGTCCCCATATGAAGGGTTTTCCTTTATGAGTCAAAGCCGTGAGTGGTACAGCAATACGGGAAAAATTGGCAATGAAGCGTCGATAGTAACCAGCCAAACCAAGAAATGACCTTACCTCGGTAGGGGTACGTGGCGCTTGCCATTCCTGCACTGCCTTGACTTTTGAAGGATCAACATGAATTCCCTTGTCATTGACGACATGTCCAAGGAATTGTACTTCTCCTAACCAGAATTCGCATTTTGAGAACTTAACGTAGAGCTTTTCAGTCCTTAAGAATGTAAGGATGAGTCGAAGGTGTCGTTCATGATCAGATTTAGACTTGGAGTAGATAAGGATGTCGTCGATGAAGACTATGACGAAACGGTCGAGGTGAGGTTTGCATACCCTATTCATTAGATCCATGAAGACAGCGGGGGCGTTGGTTAAACCGAAAGGCATGACCATGAACTCGTAATGACCATAACGAGTCCGGAAAGCGGTTTTTGGGATATCTTCTTCGTGCACTCTGAGCTGATGATAACCAGAACGAAGGTCGATTTTTGAAAAGCAGGTGGCGCCTTGAAGTTGGTCTAGGAGGTCATCGATGCGAGGTAGTGGATAGCGATTTTTAACCGTTAACTTGTTGAGTTCTCTATAATCAATGCACATGCGAAACGTTCCATCTTTCTTCTTCACAAAGAGAACAGGGGCACCCCAAGGCGAGGAGCTAGGACGTATGAATCCTTTGTCAGTCAGCTCTTGCAGTTGACTGGCCAGCTCTTGCATTTCGGATGGGGCTAACCTATAAGGAGATTTTGCGACTGGTGTAGCGCCAGGTACAAGATCGATGCGGAATTCGACTTCTCTCACAGGAGGAAGTCCTGAAATGTCGTCGGGAAAGACTTGTGGGAATTCTTTCACAACTGGGATATCTTCGAGTTTCCTCTCCTTGTTTCCTTTTTTGACGACGTGAGTTAGGAATGCGACATAGTTCTTGCGGAGATATCTTCGGGCTTGAAGGCAGGACATTAGTTTGAGTCCTTTAGAAGGGGTTTCCCCAAAATACGTAGGGTCTGATCGTCTGTGAGAGGAATGCGAATGAACTTTTCGTGGCACACCACTTTAGCGTGATGCTGGCTGAGCCAGTCCATACCAATTATAACATCGAAACTTCCCAACTTCATAGGAATAAGGTCAATTGTAAAATCGTGATCGTTTAGGGTGAGGGTACAATTTCGTATAATAGAATCTAGTGAAACGGGTTTTTCGTCAGCAACTTCCATAGTTAGAGACTCGATGAGATTAACACGAGGTTGGTCGAGGATAGGTTCAAATTCTAAGGACATAAAGCTCTTATCCGCGCCAGTATTGAATAATATGGATGCATAACTACCACTGATGAGAAACGTACCGTTGACAACGTTGTTGTCAGCCCTAGCTTGGTTGGCATTGATGTTGAAAGCTCTTCCTCTGGCAGGTGGAGGAGCTTGGTTTACCGGGTTTGCTTGAGCTTGGGCATGGATGATGTTCACCAAGCGTGGACAAGTGTTCCTGAAGTGGTTTGGGTCCCCACAGTTGTAACAGGCTCGCATGGGCTGCATCATGGGGTAGTTGGGTTGGTAGAAAGGTTGGGCTATGTGTTGTGCAGATGGTAGAAGTAAGGGTTGTTGGGCTTGGCCCACTATCTGATTGTGGGTTTGGGTTGGAGGTTGATTGCGGTTCATTCGTTGAAGAGTACGACAGGTTTGGATGGTGTGACCCGCACGGCCACAGCTTGTGCAATGTTGGCAGGGGTTTTCGGGAGGGTGATGGTACTGACAACGGTTGCATTTTGGGTGTGGGCCGGTGTATGGCTTTTTGAATGGTACCGCTGAAGGAGCAATTTGGGTGATTGGTGCAGCAGTGATAGGAGGGTTGGTTTGAGTGACAGCAAAATTCTTGCTGTTTCGTTTCCTCTTACCAGCAAACTTCGAGGAGGAGACGGGGTGGTTTGGAGTTGGGGCCTCAATGGGTGCTTTCTTCTTCTCATCTTTGAATTTGCCATTTCGGATACGATTCTCAGTGAGTTCTGTAGCTAATTCCATTGCGGCTTCAAGTGTTGCAGGCGAAGTGCTTAAAACCGAATCTTGGATTTTCGAGGGGAGATCTCGAATGTAATGTTCAACCAAGCGGTACAAGGGGGTGAACAAATTAGGGATCATCTGGTTCAGCTCGAGAAATCTCTTATTATAGGATGTGTGATCTCCTTCCTTTTGTTTCAGTGAGTGGAATTCGTCTTCCAGCTTTTTAATTTCGCTTCTTGGACAAAGCGTCTTGTCATGAGTTCCCTTAACTCTTCCCATGTTAAGGCCATGGCATCTTCAACTCCTCGCTTACCTTTTTCCGTGTTCCACCAGGTAAGGGCTACCCCAAACAGTCTTCCAGTTGCATAACGTACCTTACGGTCCTCGGGACAATCACAATTGAGGCAAGTGTTCTCCATTTCTTCAAACCAGTGAAGGAGGGCGGTAACACCTTCGGTCCCTTCATACTTTGGGGGATCACAAGATTTGAAGTGTTTGTAGGAGCAATTTTTGGAAGGAGGGTTGGCGACGCTCTGGTCTTCTTGATTGGGAGGGTTGATGGGATTTGCGGTGAGAGCTTGTTGAACTTGAATCACGATGTCGGGAAGCACTGCGGCCATTTGTTTAGCAATTTGTGTGGCCAAGCGTTCATTTGATCTTCCTGACTTTCTACCTCCACGTAGTTGCCTAGCCGACATCTACAGGAACATGCATAGGAAGATTGTGAGTTTAAGAATTTTCTAGGTGTCATGTGTCGTAAAAAGAATGAAAAACAACATAATTGGCAATAATTTAACTACATCCATAGGATGTCTTGGGTTTGCTCATGTTTGGGCGTCCAATGTCCCCCATACCATTGCCTGTGTAGTCATGTGGGCCCCCATGACTATTGGGCTTGGTAGGATTCACATTGGTGTCGGCGGATTAACACTCGCATCACCCGAATGAAAATCGTAAAATATGATTGCGAGATGTATGGTAGGAGGGTGTCCACGTGTAGACACAATGACAACTCAAAGTGGGGTTAGCTCACACGACGTTTGGTATAGCATGCTTTGGCCTAATAGGTCCTTCGTACTCTCATCGTTAGTCCCCAGGTAGGCAAACTGATCCTTTATTTTGGATTTATACGAATGCCAAGCCTAGACAGGACGTTCCGACTACCGGTACTCGTACCCTTCCAGTTAC
This sequence comes from Scalesia atractyloides, assembly GCA_947069175.1. Classification (NCBI taxonomy): domain Eukaryota; kingdom Viridiplantae; phylum Streptophyta; class Magnoliopsida; order Asterales; family Asteraceae; genus Scalesia; species Scalesia atractyloides. The sequence continues at coordinate 75,406,775 of CAMTDV010000028.1, forward strand.
TACATGCCCGTCATGAGAACTCACTTTGATGTGATTTGAAAAATACAAAAATCATTGCAAAAATCATGGGAATCGTGAGGTGTGTGCTCTTATGGATATGATATGTTATGAGGATATGATTCATGATGAGCATTGCATAATAACATGTATTTGTGAGCATGCTTGTATAACATTGAGTGTGAAAATAAACATAAAGCATATAAACATCATGAATTTTGTATGTAACGCATAAACAAATTAAAATTTAATCAACTATAGTATAGGCTCTAAGGGTCTAATAACCTATTCTATGTCCCTATAGTCACAAGCTCTGATACCAATCTGTCACATTCCGACCCGCAGCGGAATAAAAGTCGGGGCATAATTGGGTTATCACCAAAGCTCATGATGTTTACTAAGATGTTTCATATTTATTAAATTCAAATTACAAAATTAAATATCCAAAACAAAATTCATACAATTACAAGAAAATGAAACTACATAATTATTCCAAAACTTGTTTATTCTTCTAGGCCTTCCTAAGTGTTTCCTGTCTCAGCTGGATCACCTGTATCATGTGTAAAACGGGGGAGATTTTAGGTCAACAAAAGTTGGCGAGTGAACCTTGATAAAACATTTTTACTATTTTCTTGTTTTATTTAATAAAGAAAATTCGTGCAATAATCATATGTGAGCAAACATATATAGATAAACAATCACAAACCACTTTGGATGAGTATATGACATGAATGATGATGTATGTGAGATCAAGGCTCAATCAAACGGAGCCGATCTAATGAGGCTCCTGATGCTCAACCCGTACCCCACGGGGAACTGATGGGCCTAATGAAATGCGTGCACTGAAATGATAAATCCAATCTACATATAATTCACACAACAATTGATACACATTTGATCACGGATATGATGTATGCACAAGTGTTTAAATAAAATAAAAGAATTGTACGACACATGATACACCCCAAAACATGATTAAAACGGGGAATTGATAGAGATTCACTCACAATGGGTGCGTTCTTTGATGACGATGAATGCGCACGAATTTATGATTCAATCGATGACGATGAATGCGCACGAATTTATCTTCCAATTAAATAAATAAATAAAAATGAAATAGGTTGACTTTTGTCAGGTTTGACCGGGTCTTGACCGGTCAGACTGTGTTTATTCTATGCGGCTAGTGAGGTTCGAACTCGGGACCTCTCGTATACGTGCACGCAGCTCTACCAACTGAGCTACGTGTCTAACCTGAAATATTCTCTTTTTTAATTATATATATACTAATTAACTTCAACCTTATTTGGTTTTTATTAAAAATGATTTATATGGCCGAACCGGTTGCAGAGACCTGGAGTCGAACTCGGGACCTTCGGTTCGAGTGCGCACAGCCCAACCAGTTGGGCTGTGTGTCTAATCTGTTTAACTACTGGATTATATTCCTCTTATGTATATATTGTGACTTGATCTGATTAGGTTTTAAAAATGTTGGTTTTATTTCTGAAAGTCGGTAACGTGTGCGATTCGAACCCGGGACGTGTGTTTTGTATTTGCACACAGTCCACCGCTGGACTGTGTGTCTAACCCGGTTAAATACCCGATTTTAATTACATTAATATAGAATTTAAGTTCGTCTTCTTCATTAAGAAGAACACAGAACGGTGCACCCGACTGTTCTTGCTTATTCGACCAACGGCCTTATAATCGATTGAAATGGAATAGGAAAACAAAGATTAAAGAATATGATATACCAAGACGGAGAGTTTTCTTCAGATTTCCGGCAGTGTTCGTCGGCTCTGATTTGCGATTTCCGGCTGAATAAACTGTTTTATCAGTTTCGATTATTGTGTTGAGCAATTAGATTATAAATCAAGAGATAGCAAGAAGGTTTAGACAATTATACCGTCTGAAGAGCGAATGCGGTTTTCTGATCAGCGATATTCCAGCGAAAATGAAAATCTCTGGCGACGAGCTTTGGAAGGAATAAAGCTTCGAAAGAGAGTGCGGTTCTGAGCGAAGGGTTTACAGGAAGTTTGAGTAGGTATTTATAAGGAAGAACAGGCTGAATTGGGTTCGAATTTGGGTCATGATTCGCGGTCAAAGGTCTCCGACGGTTATGACTGAAATTGATGGTTAGACATCGGTTATAATTGATGTCGAAGTCAGTTTTCGCGTTTTAGTCAAAAGGAAATAGCCAAAATTGCGGATATCTCGGTTTTTCCGGCGACTGCGAGTTCTGGGCGCGTTGATTTCCGTTTTTGATTTCGGGTTTTACTTTAAGTGTTATTTGATTCAGTGTTTATCACAAGTGTGTGGCGGAGTGGTGTGGTGTGTGTTTGTGTTTGTGGGAGACCCGCTTTCGAGACCTGGCGGCTCCATTTTATTTTCTATTCACTTATTTTTATTATTTATTAATTATGGTTTTTAAATTCTAAGATGTTTATTAATTATGTATTATTTAAAATAATCTGAACAATAAACACGCAACGAAAATTTATAACTGAATACTTGGTTATTAAACGAAGCGGGTTTTGAAACCCGTTTTTCGACGAATGTTACAGATTGATCCCATTTCCGACCAAGCGGTAATATTTTACCGTATCCCAAGCACGTATAGGGAAAATAAGTTGAGAGTATTTACCTGAGCCAGTCTTTGTTTAAACGCAAGATTTATTAACTCAGCCGTACATAAAAGTACTAAGTGCAGATATCATTTACCGGAATGTCTCTAGTCTGATTATGGCATAAGCTAACCAATTAAATACTAACGGTCTTATGTAAGTATAGACTTAGACCGAATAGCGTACTTGATCAAAATGTATAACGCTAGATTAAACGATGATCGGATAGAATGTAGTTTAAACCCGACAAGTACTTTGACTTGTATAATGTGGGTAAACTAATAACATTCTGGATTTTGAAACTTAAATGACAAGGTTAGACCCGTTTCGGTTAATTTTCGTAAAATAATTACATATACTTAACCGTACGCATATCAGCGACATCGGGTAACCGGATAAGTTATGGACAAGTTCTATATGCCATTATATTATAAATAAGTTGTAATATCAGTAGGATATCAACTTACATGCCCTTTAGGTTTTAAAATGAAATTATGCCTTATAAGGGCATTTTGGTAATTTCATGCTGTTATAAAAAGGAACTTAAAAATCTTTTAATGTTTTAACTATAAGTATTCTGGAAAAATAACTTTATTTATGATATAATATCAGTAGGATACCAATTATATGTGTAATTTATCTTTTATGACCGAACCATGCACCGAAGGGGCATTTTGGTCATTTTACACATAGTTTATAAATTATTTGGGATTCTGAGTTATATTCTGTACCTAATGTAAATATGTTTAAAATAAGTTTTAAAATCAGTAGGTAACAAGTCTTGGTCAATTAGTATAGTTTAAAACCATACTATGCGCCGAAACGGCGCTTATGTCGTAAAATAACGTTTTATGCGATGTTTAATGAAAACTGATGTTAAGGTCAGATTAAAATGTCTTATATATGTTATTTAATATAACATATCAGTATATAAAAGATTTACCTTGAAAAGATTTGATTAAAACCATTTTATGAGCCATAAGGGCTAAATTGTCATTTATCGACATCATTTAAGGACCTGCTTGTAAACTCAGTTTATAATCTAATTTCATATACCAAATAATCCTACTTATCATATTATATCAGTAGGAAACTCATCTTCAAGTTCATTATCATAAAAACTTGATTTATGCAAAAATAGCATTTTAGTCAAAAATGACATAATTACGGAACTTGCGCATAAACTCAGATTCTGATTATGATCATGTAACCTTAGAGGGTTATGCTACATTATATTATGATCATAATGCAACTTTATATCAGTAGCTAACTAATCTAAATCGGGTCAGGATCGAAAGTCAAAGCAGAATCAAACTTCACGACTTTCGGTTGCGAACCGACCCTAGAACTGAAATTGATGAGCCGAACATGTCTTTACATGTTCTAATAATTATTACCAACTTGTTTAAGTGTCAAAACAGGTTTCATAACATATATAAGATCAATTTATAATTTTTCCGAAAAATGGCATGTTTGACTTTTTAATATCATAACTTTGACCCGTCAATTGGTCTAGCAAACGTGATCTTCAGGAGGTGTCCTTTATAGGGATTGACACCTACCTTATTACGATCACTTAGCCATGTTCGTTATGAACATTGGCTGGACCATAATGGTCTTAACCGAAAGTCAAAGTGTTTTCCGTAAAACGTTTGACTTTTGGCTATAAAAGCCTATAAACGAAAATACACAAGGAATGAACACTTACAAGAGGTTCCTAGAATGCAATAGAAATAAGTTGGATGCTCCTTTCAGTTAGGAACTTCCAGAGGAGGGAGAAGAGTTGAAAATGAGAATGGTGCAAGTTCAAAGGATGAACCTTTGCACCTATTTATAGTTGAAGAGCTTGAAGGAGGTGATGCCAGGTGCTAAGGGGTGTAAGAGGGAGCTTACAAGTGTCCTAAAACATGGCATAGCTATTTGGGAAGCCATGGTTTCGAGAAAATGGTTTTTTGGCAACATGTGTGGAGGCCAAGCAAACTTTCTACAGATACAGGCCTCTCGCGCCACGCGAGAGGCGATGCCTTGGCCTCTCGCGCCCCGCGAGCGTCCTATAGGCAGTTTCAGAATTTGTCACATTTAGCCCTCAACTTAATAAACATCTTTAAAACCTCCTAAAACACCCTTTTGGCATATTTAGCCCTCTGTAGTCAATATTTGACATACCCGGGATTATGCCAGGACATTGTCGAGCTCTCGGTTCGTTAAAAGGTCACTCAGAGGTATAAATTAACATGTTGACACTTTAATCCCTCCATTATCCAACTTTCACATATTTACATAATTGAACCCTCTCGTCCAACAACGGGCACGCATGAGAGTTAGGACTTTGTAAAGGATCATTCAGAGGCTCGTTTTATGCATGTTGACATATCAGTCACTCAGTGGCTAGGCATGTTGACATATCAGTCACTCAGAGGCCAAGTTTTGAGCATGTTGACACATTTAGTCCCCATTTAGTCTTTTAATAGACTCAATTAAAATACGACACGTGTCACTATACTATTGGACACAATTTTATAGAGTGTTACATATATAAATAACAAGACAATGAGTTGTAGTCTCATTTATAATCAAAACTAAACTTGAGAGACCAAAGCTGCCAAGAAAGGAAATTTGTTTTATTAAAACAAAAATTAACACATAATACACATACTTAGTGTGTGTATATGTCGATGAGCAGGAGAAGAAACAAGGGGAAGCCCTAGTTTCTTCAAAGAATCACCAAATTGACAGGGGAATTGGACACCAAATCAATGCATGAACGCATATTATCGATCACCTTGATTATGGATCATGAGGTATGTCTAAAAACTTAGACTGGTGAATGTTATAATGTGAGACAAGTAGAATACTTGCAATTAGATTGTTGGGCTATGATCCAAAAGTGAATATTAGTGTTATGTATGCTTGATATCATGAAATTATGAGATAATTGAGATAAGATTTACTTGTAAGTAATTAACAAGTAGATAATGAAGTGGGTATTAATAATATGATGAAGTTGATGACAAACCTATGTATATAATCGTTGTACATGGTAGTAATAGGAAGATACTTAAATAATTTGAGTGTTTGAGTATATATTCATACATGCCATGAAATGAATTTTTATACGATATGAGAAAATTTATGATATATTCATGTTAAATGATGTTTGAAATAATCATGTATTTATGAATGTTTAAAGTAGTTGGTTAAGTTTGATGTTCGGATCAATCCTATATATATATGATGCAAAGGGTTGTTTTATAATGATGAAACAATCCCAAGTTCTTGTATGAGATTGATTAATTAGCATACAATGATTGAAATTATGTTAAATTGATATAACAATTGTAAGAACATAATAGAGAAATTTAGTTAAAACGGGGCCTAGAAATGATGCCTACCGAATAATTGATGAAAGGCCTAAATGAGTTTGTCGAACTTAATTGCGCATTTCATATGCTAACATGTAGTTGACTCTTAAAAAGTCAAACTGACCAATAATAAGATCAAATGGTAAATTTGATGTAAAGTCCATAATGTGGGATAGTCTTGATAAGTCATGACTAATCTAACCATTTTGCGAATGATAAATGATAGTTTGACGCTTGACAAGCTAGGTGGAGGCTTGGGAAGAAGCGGGTCAAACGAAACAAGTACGTGGAAAAAGGGCATAATTGGGACTCAAGGTAAGTAAAGCTTACATTCTTAAAATAGTAAATTTTACTTATGTTTTGAAAATGAATAAGCGTTTTGGGTATTCGGAACGAGATTATATGAAGTTCCGACACGAATGGATATGAGCTGGAACAAGCGGAAATGGTAATAAACCATATTTGATGGTAAAAAGGGTAAGCAGTAATTTAGTCAGGTAATGACAAGTAAACAAGGATTTCAGAAAAGTTACCTTATGGTGTAAGTCATAAGGAATATAAAGAGTAAAATGGAAATTAAGTCACGGGTTGACAAATAAATATTTAATTTTGAAATAAACACCCTATGGCGTATGCCATAACGGATCAAACAGATTAAGAAACGACCTAAAGTAATATGATCATAATGCATAAACCACAATGGACAAGATGGGTGAGATGGCAAATAATACCATCTCATAAAGATAAATGGTCATTTAGATCAAACGGGTCAAATGGTGATATTGTTACCATTTGGCGATGATGACTAATGGATACTTGTTGAGTTTTGTGCTCATAGGAAGAATGAGGATGACCTGCATTGTTATTAAATAGCAACTAATAGAGCAAGGTAATAAAGCGAATCAGTGCTATGAGCCGAGCCAGGTACGTGTATTGGGTCAAGCTCTCAACAAGGACTTAAGGTCCGATAAGAGTTAAATGAGTCATGAATGAATAATAGATTACCTAAGGTAAGGTGAATTTAATAATATAAATCTTAGGCATATGTTCTTAAGAACATAATGATTTTAAATAGATTATGGTTAAATGTTCGTATTTGGTCAAAAACATGATATTGAAAGTCCTAGAATGCAATAGAACTAAGTTGGATGCTCCTTTCAGTTAGGAACTTCCAGAGGAGGGAGAAGAATTGAAAATGAGAATGGTGCAAGTTCAAAGGATGAACCTTTGCACCTATTTATAGTTGAAGAGCTTGAAGGAGGTGATGCCAGATGCTAAGGGGTGTAAGAGGGAGCTTACAAGTGTCCTAAAACGTGGCATAGCTGTTTGGGAAGTCATGGTTTCGAGAAAATGGTTTTTTGGCAACATGTGTGGAGGCCAAGCAAACTTTCTGCAGATATAGGCCACTCGCGCCCCGCGAGCGTCCCATAGGCAGTTTCAGAATTTGTCACATTTAGCCCCTCAACTTAATAAACATCTTTAAAACCTCCTAAAACACCCTTTTGGCATATTTAGCCCTCCGTAGCCAATATTTGGCATACCCGGGATTATGCTCGGACATTGTCGAGCTCTCGGTTCGTTAAACGGTCACACAGAGGTATAAATTAACATGTTGACACTTTAATCCCTCCATTTACAACTTTCACATATTTACAGAATTGAACCCTCTCGTCCAACAACGGGCACGCATGAGAGTTAGGACTTTGTAAAGGATCATTCAGAGGCTCGTTTTATGCATGTCAACATATCGGTCACTCAGAGGCTAGGCATGTTGGCATATCAGTCACTCAGAGGCCAAGTTTTGAGCATGTTGACTCCTTTAGTCCCTATTTAGTCTTTTAATAGACTAAATTAAAATACGACACATGTCACTATACTATTGGACACGATTTTATAGGGTGTTACATTCTCACCCCCTTAAAAGAAATCTCGACCTTGAGATTTTATTCAAAAAGATGGGGGTACTTTTGTCGCATAGTGGACTCAACCTCCCATGTATACTCGGGACCTCTAAAGGCATCCCACTTAACCTTTACTATAGGTATTAATTTTCTTTGGAGCTTCTTAACCTATCGATCCTCGATCGAAATTGGTTTCTCAACGAACCTCAGGTTTTCATCAATTTGCACATCCTTGTGCGACATTGCTAGCGACTCACCGGCTAGACATTTCTTAAGGTTACTGATGTGGAACACATCATGAATTCCACTAAGCTCCTCTGGCAACCTGAGCTTATAAGCTACAGTGCCGACACATTCAATTATCTCAAATGGTCCAACATATCTTGGGCTTAACTTGCCCTTCTTTCCAAAGCGCATCACACCTTTCCAGGGTGATACCTTCAGCATGACTTTGTCCCCTATTTGGAACTTAAGAGGTTTTCGCCTTTTGTTAGCAAAGCTCTTCTACCTATCTCAGGCAACTTTGAGATGATCACGGATTTGCACAATCTTTTCCGTGGTCTCCAGGACAATCTCCGGTCCTGATAGTTGGGCTTCCCCAACTTCTGCCCAGCACACGGGCGTTCGGCATTTTCTCCCGTACAAGGCCTCATAAGGAGCAGCCTTGATGCTTGTATGATAACTGTTATTGAAGAAGAATTCTATTAGAGGTAAGTGATCATCCCAGCTTCCACCTAAATCGATTACACATGCCCCAAGCATGTCTTCCAAAGTTTGAATAGTACGCCCACTCTGACCATCAGTCTGCGGATGGGAAGCCGTACTAAAGTTTAATCGTGTGCCTAACGATTGTTGGAAACTTTTCCAAAAATGAGATGTGTATCTAGTATCTCTATCAGATACAATAGATACCGGCACACCGTGTAGGGACACAATCTTGTCCACGTACAACTTAGCCAATTTGTCAAAACTATAAGTCTCTTTAATTGGCAAGAAATGTGCTGACTTAGTCAGCCTATCAACTATGACCCAAATCGTGTCATTGCCACGTTTGGTCTTAGGTAACTTGGTAATTAAGTCCATAGTTACCATTTCCCATTTCCAAGTGGGAATTTCAAGTTGTTGTAGAAGTCCTGACGGCTTCTGATGTTCAACCTTAACTTGTGAACACGTCAGACACTTAGCTACATAGGTGGCTATGGACTTCTTCAAGCCCATCCACCAATAATTCTTCTTTAGATCTTGGTACATATTGTCACCACCTGGGTGAACAGAGTACATTGAACTATGCGCTTCTTGGAGGATTAGATCTCTAAGTCCTCAAAAAATTGGAACCCAGATTCTATCATTAAATCTAAGGATTCTATTCTTCCCAGGCGCTAACTGATCAATAGTTCCTCCTAATCCTTCATTAGGAGCATTGGCCTCTAATAAGGCTTGCCTTTGCTAATTTCTCATTTAAACTATTTATGATATGCTCTTGGCGTTAATCCTTATAGGCTTAACGCCTTCCTTGCGACTTAAGGCATCAGCAACTACATTTGCCTCGCCTGGATGGTAGCGAATCTCGCAATCAAAATCATTAAGCGTTTCCATCCATCGGCGTTGTCGCATGTTCAATTCCCTTTGATTGAACAGATGCTGGAGACTTTTATGGTCTGTGTATATATTACACTTTGTGCCATACAAGTAATGTCTCCACAACTTGAGTGCAAATACAACGGCACCCAATTCCAAGTCATGGGTGGTGTAATTTCTATCATGCACCTTTAATTGTCGTGATGATAGGCAATGACTTTGCCTTTTTTGCATTAGCACACAGCCCATGCCAGTGTGTGAAGCATCACAATAGACTACAAGTTCCTTAATACCCTCAGGTAGAGATAACATAGGAGCATTGCTCAACTTGTGTTTAAGAGTCTCAAAGGATTCTTGTTGTTTCGGACCCAAGTTAAATTTAACATTCTTCTGGGTCAAGGTAGTTAAAGGAGTGGCTATCCTTGAAAAGTTCTCAATGAACCTCCTATAGTAACCAGTCAGTCCTAGGAAACTACGAATCTCCAATGGGGTTTTGCCGGGATCCACTTGGATACCACGCTCACTTACAACATGTCCAAGAAACTGGACTTCTCTAAGCCAAAACTCACACTTGGAGAATTTAGCATAAAGCTTCTCTTGTCTTAATAATTCTAGGATGCACCGAAGATGTTTCTCGTGATCGGCTTGATTACAAGAATAGATAATTATGTCATCTATGAAGACAATGACAAACTTATCCAAATACGGTTTGCAGACTCTATTCATGAGATCCATGAATGCTGCTGGTGCATTTGTGAGCCCAAAAGGCATCACTAAAAATTCAAAGTGACCATAGCAGGTCCTGAAGGCTGTCTTAGGAACATCCTCACTCCTAACCTTCAGCTGATGATATCCTGATCTCAAATTGATATTGGAGAAGTAACTAGCCTCTTGAAGTTGGTCAAATAAATCATCGATCCTGGGCAGAGGATATCTATTCTTGATTGTTAACTTGTTCAGCTCTCAGTAGTCGATGCACATTCGCATTGAACCGTCTTTCTTTTTAACAAAGAGGATAGGAGCTCCCTAAGGCGAGGAACTAGGTTGTATAAAGCCTTTCTCTAAGAGTTCATCTAATTGAACTCTTAACTCATTCATTTCGGTTGGTGCTAGCCTATATGGAGCTCTAGCTACGGGTGTTAACCCTGGTATAATATCAATCCTGAACTCCACTTGTCTGTCTGGAGGTAGGCCTGGTAATTCTTCAGGGAAAATATCGGAATACTCCGAGATAACTGGGAGGTCTTTAATGCTTGGCTTAGGCTCGTTGATAGTGACTTGTGCCATATAGATGACACAACCTCTTCCTAGACACTTGGATGCTTTAAATAGCGATACCTTGTCTGGCAATCCATAGTGTGAATCTCCAAGAATGGTGAGCATTTCACCAGATGGGGTTTTGATTTCGATGAGTTTCTTAGGCGATGCGGGCTTGGTTATGCGATAACTAATCCATGCCTAAACTACATCGAACCCCGCCAATTTCACTGGCAGAAGAGATATAGGAATAGAATGATTCTTAATGGATATAGAACATCCATCAAGAATGGAAGATGCTGTTTCTAATGTTCCGTCAGCAAGTTCTATCTCATAGGTTTTATCTATGGTTCTTATGGGTAAGTTTAGTAGTTTGGTAAACTTAAAGTTCACAAATGATTTATCCGCACCCGAATAAAAAAGAACTCTAGCAAATATGTTATTAATGAGGAAAGTACTTGTTATGACATTATTGTCATTAACAGCCTCCTTAGCATTCATCTGGAAGGCACGAGCATTTCCTTTCTTGGCTTCTCAAGGCTTTGCATCATTACTTCTGGGGTTCTTGGGGCAGTTGAATTTAATATGCCCTCTTTCATTACAGTTGTAGCAGACAACATTCTTAAGATCCTTACATTCTAAGGTTTTATACCATCTTTTCTTACAGATACCACATGGTCTAGTTTGGATCAGTACTACACTATCCCCAATGCTTACGGTTGCAATTTTTACATGTCGGCATTAAACCCGACTTATCTTGGTTCCTTTTGAACCCAAATTTTCCTTTCTTTTTAAATCTTTGAGAGTTATCCTTCTCCCGTTTTCTTTTCCCGTCAGTCTCATTCTTGACTGACTTTTGCCTCACCAAATCTAAGGTGAGGGAGAGAGATAGGTCTACAGCGGACCTATAGGTACTAGGCTGAGCAGTCTTTACCATGCCCTTAATCTCGGGCGCTAACCCATTAATAAAACGCGCAATGCGTTTGGTCTCAGGGGTGATTAGATAGGAAACTAACCTAGTTAGGGAATTGAAATCGGAGACATACTTTCGACAATCTAGGTTTTTCATTGAAAGAGACAAGAAGTCTGTCTCTAATTTCTCCACCTCATGAGGTGGGCAGTAAGTTTCCTTAACAAGGTCCATAAACTTGGACCATCCTAGATTATACAGGTGTACCTTACCTGTAGATTGAATCATGGCTTTCCACCATATTAGGGAATCGCCCTTAAAGGATTGTGATACATACTTGACCACATCCTTATCAGCACATCCGCTGATATCTACAATTGTCTCCATCTCATCCAGCCACTTCAAGGCTTCGACAGCCCCCTTCTTTCCATTGAAGTCTCGGGGCTTACAGGAGACGGAATATTTGTAGGTGCATCCGTATTTAAAAGAACGAGACTTATCAGCAAAATCTATTTTATTTGGTTCACTCTTCGCATTCGAAGAGTGAACTGAGCTCTCCTTACGAGCTAAGGATGGGGTAATCGATAATGGTCTAGAGCGAGTAGCACTCGACTCTTTAAGTTTTTCTATGGCCTTCCCCATGGCCTTTTCGACAGCCGCATCAATGCGAGCTTAAAAATTTTCATTATCAATATCTTTATTTTCGGCTATGTTAGAGTCAACATCCTGGTGGCTACTTTGTGCCTCATCCGAGTTAGGACATAATACATATGGCATATCAGCCTGTCACTTAGGACATAAGATCAGGCACATTGGCTGGTCACATTGGACATAAATTGGGCACATTGGCCTACATCATAACAGATGTACTTCATGGCATATCAGCCTACATCATAACAGATGTAATTGATGGCATATCAGCCTACATTATAACAGATGTAATTCATGGCACATCAGCCTACATCATAATAGATGTAATTCATGGCACGTTGGCCTACAATTGTCATCACATTGATGACGTTAGCCGGGATCACATTGATCACAAAGGCTATTAATAGGTCTTAGGACGTAATCCTTTTACCTAGACGGCTAGTGTGGTTCCTCAAGTCACACTACCAGGATTATGTACATTCCTTAGTGTTAACATAGGAGTACCTTAATGATTGATTAATGGTCCCGGCCACGTTGAACCTTAACGACCTTAGAGGTTTGAACCTAGTTCACCACCTCTGGATAGAAGGATAACTTCCCTTAACTATCCTGATAGAAGACCTTTTATTCTTAACTATCATTTCTTGGCCAATGTGTGGTCTGTGCCACTTGGCTTAATCAAAACCATTAAGATCTTTTTGGAATTATATCGCAAAGCATAAATTTCAAGTAAAATCGAGACGCTCGTTTGAAGAGGATGAATACATATATATAATTCCAAAAATACTTCATTAAATTTCAAATAAAAATTACATACTAGAAATAATGAAATAAACTGTCCATGCAAGGACTTAAAGAGATAAAAATGTCCACGCAGGGACTAAGGAAATAACAATCTCCTCGCAGGGACTACATATAATAGAAGATACTTCACTCGCCCATCTTTCCCTTAACCAGTTTGGAGAGTTTCTTGAAGAACTCGTTCGTCTTCTTCTCCGTTTTCTCTGCTTGTTGTTACATTTCTTTCATCCTTTCCAAGGCCTCATTAATGGCTTCTAGTGGTGGCGGAGGTTGTGGTTGTGGTTGCGGTATACTATGGTATTGATACCCATAACATGGATATCCAGTAGGTGGATAAGAAGGTGGGAAAGGAGACGGGTAAAGTGCGTTATGCATGACCGCTTGCATGTAAGGGTCATGCGACCATGCTTGGTAATTAATTGGTGTAGTCGGGTTAAAAGGATCATATCCAGTATTATCTGGATATGTTGGGACAGGGTTGTTATAACCCGATGGTGGTGGTTGAACCGCGGGTGTTGGAGTTGGTTCCACTACATGTGAAACATTAGAGGGTCCACCCATTTGTGGGTCCTCTTGAATGGCGAGGTATTGGTTGGGCAATGGTGGCAACGATCCCGACCTTTGACCTACACGTACTGACATACGTGCTCCTCGTTTCCTCTTTGGCGGCTCAGGTGGAGGTTGGGGTTGGTCCACGGGTTCCATGTGGACATCTTCCTGCATGGGAGGTGGTTGAGAGTGATGGGAAGGAGTATTAGCAAAGGCAAATTTACTCCAATATTGGTCCCACTCATTAGGACCTTGATATGGCGATCCGACATAGGAGTTGGAATCGCTCGAGATTTCAATAGGATGCGCGTTCGATCCTGATGGCGGTATCTCCGGGTCGGAGTCCTCATCCATAGGGTTGGGTTGATCCAACTGATTCTGATCAGCTAGAGGTATATTCAAATATTGATTAGGATTAAACTCATCATGGTAAGAATGATGAGAATGATAAGAGTGGTAAGAACTTTGGGTATGTGTAGACGAATGTTGGACAAATGGCCATGAATCTCCCGAGTCCTCATAAGGGTTCGAATGATGGGGATGTGAAGGGATATGGCCGGATGGTCCCCCCTCATAGGTCCTTTTCCCCATTCTCGTACTCTTGGCGGCATTGTTTTCCTGAAAAATATCAATTTAAAAACATACTAATAACTTACAAGAGGTTCCTAGAATGCAATAGAACTAAGTTGGATGCTCCTTTCAGTTAGAAACTTCCAGAGGAGGGAGAAGAGTTGAAAATGAGAATGGTGCAAGTTCAAAGGATGAACCTTTGCACCTATTTATAGTTGAAGAGCTTGAAGGAGGTGATGCCAGGTGCTAAGGGGTGTAAGAGGGAGCTTACAAGTGTCCTAAAACGTGGCATAGCTATTTGGGAAGCCATGGTTTCGAGAAAATGGTTTTTTGGCAACATGTGTGGAGGCCAAGCAAACTTTCTACAGATACAGGCCTCTTGCGCCCCACGAGAGGCGATGCCTTGGCCTCTCACGCCCCGCGAGCATCCTATAGGCAGTTTCAGAATTTGTCACGTTTAGCCCTCAACTTAATAAACATCTTTAAAACCTCCTAAAACACCCTTTTGGCATATTTAGCCCTCTGTAGTTAATATTTGGCATACCCGGGATTATGCCCGGACATTGTCGAGCTCTCGGTTCGTTAAAAGGTCACTCAGAGGTATAAATTAACATGTTGACACTTTAATCCCTCCATTATCCAACTTTCACATATTTACATAATTGAACCCTCTCGTCCAACAACGGGCACGCATGAGAGTTAGGACTTTGTAAAGGATCATTCAGAGGCTCGTTTTATGCATGTTGACATATCAGCCACTCAGTGGCTAGGCATGTTGACATATCAGTCACTCAGAGGCCAAGTTTTGAGCATGTTGACACATTTAGTCCCTATTTAGTCTTTTAATAGACTCAATTAAAATATGACACGTGTCACTATACTATTGGACACAATTTTACAGGGTGTTACATATATAAATAACAAGACAATGAGTTGTAGTCTCATTTATAATCAAAACTAAACTTGAGAGACCAAAGCTGGCAAGAAAGGAAATTTGTTTTATTAAAACAAAAATTAACACATAATACACATACTTGTGTGTGTATATGTCGATGAGCAGGAGAAGAAACAAGGGGAAGCCCTAGTTTCTTCAAAGAGTCACCAAATTGACAGGGGAATTGGACACCAAATCGATGCATGAACGCATATTATCGATCACCTTGATTATGGATCATGAGGTATGTCTAAAAACTTAGACTGGTGAATGTTATAATGTGAGACAAGTAGAATACTTGCAATTAGATTGTTGGGCTATGATCCAAAAGTGAATATTAGTGTTATGTATGCTTAATTTCGTTAGATATCATGAAATTATGAGATAATTGAGATAAGATTTACTTGTAAGTAATTAACAAGTAGATAATAAAGTGGGTATTAATAATATGATGAAGTTGATGACAAACCTATGTATAGAATCGTTGTACATGGTAGTAATAGGAAGATACTTAAATAATTTGAGTGTTTGAGTATATATTCATAAATGCCATGAAATGAATTTTTATACGATATGAGAAAATTTATGATATATTCATGTTAAATGATGTTTGAAATAATCATGTATTTATGAATGTTTAAAGTAGTTGGTTAAGTTTGATGTTCGGATCAATCCTATATATATATATGATGCAAAGGGTTGTTTTATAATGATGAAACAATCCCAAGTTCTTGCATGAGATTGATTAATTAGCATACAATGATTGAAATTATGTTAAATTGATATAACAATTGCAAGAACATAATAGAGAAAGTTAGTTAAAACGGGGCCTAGAAATGATGCCTACCGAATAATTGATGAAAGGCCTAAATGAGTTTGTCGAACTTAATTGCGCATTTCATATGCTAACATGTAGTTGACTCTTAAAAAGTCAAACTGACCAATAATAAGATCAAATGGTAAATTTGATGTAAAGTCCATAATGTGGGATAGTATTGATAAGTCATGACTAATCTAACCATTTTGCGAATGATAAATGATAGTTTGACGCTTGACAAGCTAGGTGGAGGCTTGGGAAGAAGCGGGTCAAACGAAACAAGTACGTGGAAAAGGGGCATAATTGGGACTCAAGGTAAGTAAAGCTTACATTCTTAAAATAGTAAATTTTACTTATGTTTTGAAAATGAATAAGCGTTTTGGGTATTCGGAACGAGATTATATGAAGTTCCGACACGGATGGATATGAGCTGGAACAAGCGGAAATGGTAATAAACCATATTTGATGGTAAAAAGGGTAAGCAGTAATTTAGTCAGGTAATGACAAGTAAACAAGGATTTCAGAAAAGTTACCTTATGGTGTAAGTCATAAGGAATATAAAGAGTAAAATGGCAATTAAGTCACGGGTTGACAAATAAATATTTAATTTTGAAATAGACACCCTATGGCGTATGCCATAACGGATCAAACAGATTAAGAAACGACCTAAAGTAATATGATCATAATGCGTAAACCACAATGGACTAGATGGGTGAGATGGCAAATAATAACATCTCATAAAGATAAATGGTCATTTAGATCAAACGGGTCAAATGGTGATATTGTCACCATTTGGCGATGATGACTAATGGATACTTGTTGAGTTTTGTGCTCATAGGAAGAATGAGGATGACCTGTATTGTTATTAAATAGAAACTAATAGAGCAAGGTATTAAAGCGAATCAGTGCTATGAGCCGAGCCAGGTACGTGTATTGGGTCAAGCTCTCAACAAGGACTTAAGGTCCGATAAGAGTTAAATGAGTCATGAATGAATAATAGATTACCTAAGGTAAGGTAAATTTAATAATATAAATCTTAGGCATATGTTCTTAAGAACATAATGATTTTAAATAGATTATGGTTAAATGTTCATATTTGGTCAAAACATGATATTGAAAGTCCTTCGTCGTAAAAGAAGGACCTAAGTTGACCAAAATGCCCTCATGTGGTAAAATAAGTAAACGACCCTAAGGGTAATTAAAAATGAGTTTTATAATTTAGTAGCCCCTTTCAGTAATGTAAAATCGTAAAGCATAAGCCTTTTGGTTTAATGCCTTTTAACAGGGCTTTTCCGTAAATTGTCGAACTAAGGGTAGAAATTTGATTAAATGAATTTATAAAATCAAATCCGCCACAAATATAGTTGTGGTGGAAAATAAATGGATATCTTAGTGTGGAAACGATAAGATAAATAAGATTTTGTTGAATTAAGCGATGCATCTCGCTAAGTCAACTAAACGGGTAAAAATGAATTTTAATGCATACGAAATGGATGCGTAAATGCATAGTTTAGTTATAAGGGGGTTAGAGGGTATAATCGGAAAATATAAGCATAAACCTGGAATGGATGCGTAATTCATTAAAAATAAGAATCGGGTCAAGGATTTCGGGTTAAATATGTAAAGAAAACATTTTACGGTCATTTAGAAACAAGCTTTGAGTAAAACGGATAGATATTATATTGAATGAGTTACGGAAAATAACGCGTCAAAAACGGCAAATAAGAGAAATTTTGCAGCAAGCCAGCGTAGGCTACGGTAGCCTACCGTAGCTTTCGAGGAGCTGCTGCTGTGATGAAATAGAAAGCCTTGACCGTAAGATAGAAAGCCTAGACCGTAGGCCTGGACCGTAAGCTACTGTGGCCAGCCGTAGCTTACGGTGGAGTTTGATATGAAAGTTTTGTTTTGTTTGAATAAGCCATGTTTTTATGTTGGTTGTGTTTGATTGTTTTTAATGTTTTAGGCCTTCGGGTTTATTCGGTTAAATTATAATCTATTTATAACTAACGTATTTCATAAATTATGAAATATAGGAGATGATTGGGAACACCGGAGGAGGACCAAGCTCTACGAAGAACCGAACACGATCGAAGACAAAGCTTCCGCAATTGGTTTCAATGTTACGGAATTAATCACTAAAGACATGTCTAGATGTTTGGTGTTGATAAAGTTTTAATAAACTCGAAAACTTGTAGTGACGTGCATTTACTCTTTTAAATGCGAAGTTTTTAACAAAAATTTAAATAATTAGATAGAGTCTTACAACTCTCATTTGGTTGGGTCAATACTATTGTAAACGTTATTATACGTTCTGTGTATATACGAAATTTCTATCGTATCACAGGAAAGATCTATCTTATTTAATGATTTGACAATTCGAAGGAGATGAAACAACTAAGTAACAATGGAAAAAGTAGGATACTCAAATGCCAAATACAAATTTATCAATGATAGTCTAATTAAAGTAAAGACGTCTATGATTCCCATCAGGAAAGATGAGAAAAGTTTTCAAATGGCTATTTATAATTTTTTATTGTTATTTAATTGTAATGATTTTTTTTTATAATTTAATTGCATATTTCAACCAAAAAACTTGATATTATATTATATAACTAGATGTAAAACTCGTATAAAAATACGAATGATTTTTAAAAAAATTTACATACCACATTTTATTAAACGATGAATGACTATTTGTTTTCAAGGTTTAATTAAAATGGATTATAAAGAAAGTGAATATCTTTTAAATAACAAATAAATAGCAAACATGTTTAATCGTTTTAACACAATAAAGCAAAGTTTAAATACAATCGAACAATGATGCTTTATACACATGTGCGCGTTGCAGCATGCTAAACCAATAACATGTTGTTCTCGCTTTGAACATGTTATTTGTACCAATGAATACTGACATGTTAATATGTACTGACTGTAGAGACACAAAATGAGATGGTACCAAAACTTGTTATCTATTATAGACAACTATATACCTAGATTATAAGTTAATACATCACTTACATAAGTATACTTCCCTTGTCCTACCAAAAAAAGGATTAACCACCCATTGATAATGTAACATGTTTATAGACACAACTACATACAAAACATGTCTAAGAAGCTAAATTACTACCACCAAGAAACCAAATGTATAACCACAAAAAACTACCACATCAAACATTATTTATAAACCTCCACCAAACCAACATTCTTCAAAAGGGCTGTCTTTTTCACGATATGCACAACTTTTGTCAGCTTTAACAAATGAGTAGAGTTGTGAAACTCAAACAAAAGTTCATCACCAAAAACAACGTTGCAAGATCTCAAATAAGCAGGCCATCCAACAAATCCATACCTGAATCCAGTCTTGGCTTTTTCAGATCTTGTCAACAGCTCCTAGACTGCACCTTTCATGTTTTGGATCATGATAGGCTTAAGATTATCAGTACGCAAACCCCAGGCAGCTGATACATCTGATCGCAGATGCTGAAAAGCAGTAAACTGGATAACGTATGTTATAAAATATTGATATATAACTGAAAATTTTGAAATAACGAAACAAACTGACATTGTTGATATTATATATATATATATATATATATATATATATATATATATATATATATATATATAAAGGTTTATGATAAAATACAAAGGCTTCTAAAAATAAGAAGTCGTACAAAGGGTATTAAACAGACTCCAACTGACCTCATTAAAGTGGCATTGGAACCGTCTTATCGAACTCTACAATGTGAGATTTTAGGTTTTCATTTTTGGATTTATAGGTTGTAGATTTTAGAAGTTTTGTTTATTATCATTGTGTCTTTTATTTATCATTGTGTTTTTTTCTATATTTGCATCATTGTGTCCTGTTTTGCGACTCATTGTGTTTTTCATCGACATTGTGTTATATTTTGGGCATTGTGTTATATTTTTCTCGATATTGTGTCATCTTGTGCGATCCATTGTATCTTTGTATACTTCTTATTTTTAGGAGCTTTTGTAGAATAACTTAACCCTATTTATAAATAAATGTTGATTTTTCTTCTAACTTTTGATATTATAATATCTCCTATTAATAACCTAACTTTGTCTATTACATTACGAAAGTGTTTTCTTATTTTTGTTTTTAATATAAAGCCATTTGCTGTGGGGGTTTAACCTAACTACACCGCTGCCACGTGAGTGGTGCCCCAGCATAGAGAATCAGGATAGGTCAGTGCGAAAGAATGACATGTGACGGAGCTTTGCCCTAGCTACGAGAGTGGAAAGCGGCTAGTCAAAGCCTCTTCTAAGCCCACCATAAGACCATTTGTTATGGTCTCAAGTCTCGGTGTGGTGGTAGGGAGACCAGCGTGAAACATCCCCCACAAGGCGTTACTGGTGGCATTAAAGACACGTTTGTGACATTTAAATCTGGCTGTAAGACTCTCGACCAATCAAATCTACTCCTATCTTTTTTATTTTATTTAATATACATATTATTTTAATGATGGTAAATATTGAAAGCTTGTGAAAGCATTACATATAAATGTAAGACAAAAGTGAGTAAAAACTAGTGCCTAAATAGCAACGATATAACACTTATTTTTTAATTGATGTTAAAAACATATGAAATCATAACGCATAACCTAACACCCCTTAAAACCATTTAAAACCTCTTTTCCAAGTCTCACTAACGCATAACCTAATTGAAGCCTGGAGGATTATTTTTGTTTTGAAAATCTACTATATACAGTAGAATCTCTATAATTTAATAATTGATAAATTAATAACATTGATAAAATTAATAATTTGTCCACCAGTGTAAAATTTGACCCCAATCGATAAAATAATAAGATAATAATTTTTTTTGAAATCCCTATTTAAAAATATATTGGTTCCAACGAAACTATAAATTAAGAATTACTAAAATATTCCAAAATTCTAGGATAACAGTTTTGTCAACTCACTGCACCAAATTTTGTTGAGTGCATCCTTGGTAATCTCTCTTATACTCTCATAATAGTTTTTGTTGTTGAATGGTCTTCGTTGATTTTTAATACCTTTTAGTTTAGAAGCCATAGTTATTATGATTTTAAAATTTATCATTAAAGACTTTTTATAGTGGTCAATCTAGATCTATGTACATTAAACTTGACAAGTTCATTAATGTGTGAATGAGATAAGAATTTGAAGGTACTTGTTCTGTTTTATTTAAATAGGTAAAGTGAACCAACATAAAAATTTTGATGGTCGATTTATTAATTTGAGAGTTGCTCACGAATATAAACTAACTTTAAATTAATAATTTATCTGTATAATAATATTTTATTAAAATAATAAAATATTATGTTTTTAACGTTATTAATTTATTGAGGTTTTATACATTAAATTAAATTTATTCTTTTTTATACTTTAAATGTCAAAAATAAGTCTATTGTTTTCTCATTAACTGAATTATTGCAGCATCTAGAAGGAAACCAAAGGCACGTTTATGAAATTTAAATCTGGCCACGAAACTAGTGGTGTGTGTCATTCTTGACGTCATGTCTGAAATCATATCTTAAAAATTTTAAAATATATTATTCTGATTTTTTAACGCAATGGTCCTGGAGGGGATGGTATCCAGAACTTTTTTAATACTTCGATTTTTTAGAAAGTATTCGAAAACCTATGCATCAAGTATTGGATACAGGATACGTAGATGACACATGAAACAAAAAAAGTGTCAACTACAATATAACACAAAAATATATCGTGGTGTAGTTCGTGTTGTGTATTAGAGAATACATGGATTTTTTTTAGTAAATGGTATTATGTTTTGTTTGTTATTTATACGAGTTGTGTTAAGTATACACAGATTTTTTTATTATGAGTTAAGTTATTTTATAAAGTCTTCTAAAAATAAATAGTGTACAAAGACACAATAGATTGTATAAAATGATACAATGTCGAGCAAAATATAACACAATATCAGGGAAAAAAGATATAATGAAACGTAAAAAAAGACATCATGACGTAAATATAGAAAATACACAACGATGAATAAAATACACAATGATAATAAACAAAAATTCTAAAATCTACGACCTATAAATCTAAAAGTGAAAACCTAATATCTCTCATCGTAGAGTTCGATAAGATGATTCCAGTACTATTTGAATGAGGTCAATCAGAGTCCGTCGACTTCTTATTTTTAGAAGCATTTGTATTTTATACTAATTTTTTTTATTATATACAAATAACTTTCGCTAGAAACTATTATGTTTTATTTTATTCAATCATAACACAGCATGAGAAAATTTGCTAGCCTTTTATGAAGTTTTAGATTGCATTTGATCTGTGAATGATATTAGAAAGATAAGTTATTTGTTACATATATAATTACTATAGGGATATTGGTCTATAACAATTTCTATTAGACGTATTGGCAGTCTCATCTTTTTTTATTCCTTATGACAGCCCCACCTTTCAACTATTTTTACTTCACCAGTCTTTAGTTAAAAAACTTAATGGGATTAAGTTTTTTTCCGAATTACAAACTGACGTTTTAGTGTTTTTAATCGGAACGAGGATACGAGTCGAATGATGTAAATTTACCTTGAAATTGTGCTCCAAACGACGAAAACAGTGCTTCAATTCGGGTGTTTAAACTTTCAATTAACAAAATCAAGGATCATGGAGCACCATTTCGAGGTAAATTTTACATCAATGAACTCGTATCCTCGTTCTGATCAAGAGCCCAAAAACGTCAGTTTGTTATTCGGAAAACTACTTAACTCTGTTAAGTTTTTTTAACTGAAGACCGGTAGAAGAAAAATAGTTGAAAGATGAAACTGTGAGGGAGAATTAAAAAAAGTGGAAAGCTATTGATGTCTAATAAGAATTATTAGAGAATAATATCCCATTACTATAGTAAGAATTGCCCACAGTAAATTTATTTTGCCCTTAAAAAATATATATATCTTCTGGAATAGAACTTTGGTTTTTGTACGCCACCATTATCCTTGTACCCCACGTTTTTTTTCAGGATTTTAACTTAGAACATCTAATTTTTTACTTTTTTTTTTTTTAAAAAAGCTTCTTAAAGACTTTGGTTATTTGGACACCCTGGTGCTCTACACGACACGTATAGGAGAGCTATGCGCATCGTATAAGGCTCAATAGTCACCGGCCAAATCATTGAGTTATATTTAGTAACATAAGCAGGCCCTTTTAACCATATATAGCGAAAACCGGTTTGAAAAATAGTTAAAAGTAAGAACGAGATCTATGACAGCTATAGATTATATTTTTCATAAACTTTGGATATAAATACTTATATGTAATTATTATTAATAATATAATTAGTATTTATTGGATATGCGTTCTCCTTAACGACTAGAGGTTTTCCATGTCTCTCGCTCAAATGGTATGATCTGCCTTGTAGCATTTGCCCTGCTGAACAAATGAGCACAAATGCTTGTAGAAACTAGCAAGTATGATTATATTAATAAAACCATTTGTTCACAACTACATTCTGTTCGATCTTAACTTAAAAAATATTATGAATTAGAAAACCAAAATAACTTGACCCAATAATTTAAAATACACACACACTTTAAAAAGGTGATAGTTTTGTTTGGTGACCCACTAATTACATTCAGTATTTGCCAATTATGAATGCTCTAGGGCTCCAGGCCTTCTTATTCTAGAAGATGGATTAATTTTATATAAACTACCCCTAAGGATTTGTTAATTCTATACATATATAATACATATATAATTTTTTTACAAGAAAACATATATTAATTCATAACATTATTATCTATATATATCTATATATATTATTAATTCATAATTCATAACTTTAGAATAAAAAGTGACATTTTTGTCTTTTTATGATTTTTTTACAAATTTAAGGTTTTCTATTTTGTAATAAAATATATTAATTTATAACTTGAATAGTAAACATTTTTGTCTTATTGTGATTTTTTTTACAAATTTAAGGTTTTTATTTTGTAATAAATTTTGGTTTTTTTATCATTTTGCCACAAATGTTAAATAAGTTTTTTTTTGTTAGTTTTGTTTTATTTTTTTCTCGAATTTTTTGTTGTTTGATTGCTAGTTGCACGGTGTTTGATGGTCACATTTGGTTCTTCAAGTTTTTTTACCCCCAAACTTTCTAATATGTGTCGGTACAAATTCAACTTCGTATACGTTTTACATCACGTGAACCACTTGGTGTTAGAAATTCGTATTTTTATTTTATGTTTTTTCCCATCTTTGGTTATCGTTCATTTGCTAATTAACATGGTTTTGCGTCCTCTCTGTAACGTTGGTAGCATGGTTCGCCCCCTCACTGCAACGCATGAGGCCAACAACTAGTTTAGTTAATTATTTATTTAGTAGAAGTCAGATCTTTTTCAATAATTGCTTCTCTGTCCGTACTATCTATGGCCACAAAAGTCCTAAACGAGTGCTAAATGCAATTACTCATACCTAGAGCCTAGATGGCGAGTTTATCATTACATGTATTCATATTTATCATTTTTTGGTATATATACCACTGCATTAGTGACGCCAAACCAAACAGAACCGATGCCAAACACGTTTTTCTAGTATTTTTACAGTATCAGTACTAAAACTAATATACCTTGATGTAAAATATGTTTTAGTATTCTTTTACATATTACAACTATCTATTTATTTACAAGAAAAGGTACTAAATTATTTACCAGGAGTCAGATATCTTCTTTTAGAGTAAATTGCACAAAACGTCCTTTAAGTTTCACCAATCTTGCTGGTTCCAGCCTTAATGTTTAAAAGTTGCCAAAAACATCCTTTAAGATTAAATTAGTTACGGGTTTCATCCTTTATCACTAACCCAGTTATTAAATCATGTTAAATGGCATCACATGCAAGCCATGTGAGGGTAAAACCGTCTATTTCATACTTAAAGGACGTTTTGTGCAATTTAAATGGCATCATGTTAACGCAGACGGTAACGTAGACTCCTAAATCATCATTCAACTCTCAACTCTTCTTCTCCTCCATTAAAGCCAAAACAGAGCACCCTATCTTCCCCTGTTTTCATCTTCTTCAAAACACCCAAAATCATGCAAGAAAACACCATCAATCCTTTTGTTACTCCTTCAATCAGCGATTCGGTTCGATCTTCACTATCTCCACTTTCGCCACCACCCTGGTCGACCGCCGCCGCCCCTTGCTCGACCGCCCCCACCGCCTGCTCCTTCTACTCGACCGCCTCAGCCACCCCCTGCTCCACGCGGCTCCTCCCCCACCATCTCCACTTCCGGCACCGCCTTGCTCGACCGCCGCCGCCCTGCTCCTCCTACTCGACCGCCTAAGCCGCCCCCTGCTCCACGCCACTCTGTTCAACACTCGTTCTTCTGTATGTATATGTATTGTTGTTTGTAAGTGATTCTTTAGACGTTGTTTGGTTAGAAATGGGTTTTGTTCTTGCAGAGAAGAACATGGTTAGAAGTGGGTTTTGTTCTTGCAGAGAAGAACATGGGTCTGGGATTTTATTTGGGTTTTATAACCTCACTAGCAGAAAAGACGGAGGTGGAGGTGATGTGTTGGGGATTTTGTTCTTGCAGGAGGTGATGTGTTGGGGATTTTGGGGGTTTTGTCGAAGGTGGAGGTGGTGGCAGAGGAGGTGGTGTCGGTGGAGGAGGTGGTGGCAGAGGAGGTGGTGTCGGTGGTGGAGGAGGACAGAGAAGATGGAGAGGAGAGCGATGATCTTGAAGGTCAGTCTGTAATTTTTTGTGGAGATCTTGGAGTCGCCATTAATGGAGGTCTGGATGGGTTTGATCTGAATGAAGAAGAAGAAAGGGGAGTGGTGGATGGTGTGATGGTTACCTGGATTTTATAACCTCACTAGTAGAAAAGACGGTTTTACCCTCACATGCTATGCATGTGAGGCCATTTAACAAGGATTAATAACTAGGTTAGTGACAAAGGATGAAACCCGTAACAAAAATAAACGTAAAGGATGTTTTTGGCAACTTTTAAACATTAAGGCTGGAACCAGCAATATTGGTGAAACTTAAAGGACATTTTGTGCAATTTACTCCTTCTTTTATTATTTCTCTGTTCGTACTATTGTTATTGTTGACTACAAAAGTTCAAAACACGTACAATTACTCATACCTAAAGGGTATCTTTTCTCATTTTCAGAAATATTAAAGGGTTATATGTAATTTGTTTTTGTGTATATATATGTGACCATCTTTGTCTTAAGTATTCATCATATCTCACAATGGGAAAAAGCAGTAAAATTAAGCTTATTGGAACCCCAGCAAGTCCTTTTGTGAACCGGGTTCAATACGTCCTCAACCTCAAGTCAATTGAGTATGAGTACATAGACGAAAATCTCACTTTCTGTTGACATCAAACCCGGTTTATAAGAAAGTACCGGTTCTCCTCCATGCAAACAAACCACCCATTCCGGAGTCTGTTATCATAATCGAGTACCTTGATGAAATCGATCCTGATGTCCACCAATCCTCCCCTCCGACCCTTTGGCTCGGGCTGATAACCGATTTTGGGCTAACTACATCGACACCAAGGTATGTCAACGATTGAGTGGTTTGATTTTCGGAAGCATTTAACATGGTTTTTCGAAGCAAAATAATGTTGTTGCACACTATAAAAAATGTCTAAAATTTGAATTAAATTAATCATTATTGTGTAATGTAACGATACAATTGTTGCATTTGTTGATTACCCTATTAATAATTAATAATATATTACATTTATTCAGAAAAAAATTGATGTATTTATTTTCACATTAGTTACATCCATGATTTATTTTTATCTGTTGCATTTATTGATCACCCTATTAATAATTAATAATTATATTACATTTATTCAAAAAAAAATTATGTAGTTATTTTCACACTAATTACATCCATAATTTATTTTTATCTGTATTCAGTAATATTAATATTAGCCACTTAAGTTGTAGCATAGCATAGACATAGTGGTAGAGGAAAAATACCCTCTTGGGAAGACAGTTCAAAACCCATCAAACGTGAAAAATAGTGAAAATTGTTAGCTGTTAAAAGAAAAAAGTAATATTAATATTAAAGTAGTCAGTTGCCACTCAGGCACGTGGCCCAGTTATCAAAAGAATTTTCTTACGTGAAGTGATGCAAGTTCAAATTTTAGGGTAGGAATCCGGCTACTTGGTGTGGGTGATGGGCCTTTCTTAATGATGATTCGTCATGTCATCATCCACGTCAGATGCTTTGAAGGATGCCCTTCCAAGGATGGAAGCAAGGCAATGGGTGACAACCTAACCCCACCTAGTTAATTTATTTTTCTTTTTTTTTAATTCACCTCCCAACCGTTGCCACCACCACCACCACCTCTTCTGTCAAGTTCATCACACCACAGCCACCACCACCACCTTTTTCTGTCAAGTTCATAACACCACCGTCACCACCACCACCACCTCTTCTCCCTACAAAAACCGCCACACTTCTCTCTCCACCTACCCAAACACCACCACCACCACCGCCACTTCTCCGACGCCATACCGCCGCTCGTCTCCATGCTCCGCTTCCGCCGCCACTACTCCAGCATGTGAAGTTAAAGAAGAAGAACAACGGCTATAAGGTTTGTCCTCTAGCGCCCCGTCCTTAACATCTTGCACTCGCCGTTCATGACGACACCGGACCACCCGGGACGGTGTTGGGAGACATCGCCGGGCCTGGACGATCCCACACCGAGTGGCCTCGTAAATTAGTAGGTCCAAAATAATGGTGTTGCATTATCCACATCTTTTGATGTCTACCCCATAACTGCGTTAAAATTTGAATTATCATTTTTTTGTTGTCTACGTAAGCTTTTTTATAGTTGCGACTTTTTATTTTTCTTAAGAATATAACTCTTTTTTTCTAAACCTTTTAGATTGTATCGCATTTACAATAAGTTTGTATAAGTTATTAATAAATGTTGGAACGCTTGCATTTTTCTTGAGAGCTTCAGGTTTAACTATTACTTAGTGTAGAGTTAGACGCTAGTGGGCAATGATAGTAGATCTAGGGAAACATATGTTCGATCCTTGAGTCAAACAGGTTTTATCGGTAATTTCACCGTCGTGCCTACGGGTGGGTTACCGGGTTTTCCCCGGGATTGGTGGTCGACTCGAGTTACTCTCAGAGTACTCCGTTTGATTCAGTGGGTGCCTAGGGTGCTCGAAAATGATTTTGTTGGTCATTCAAAAAAATACCTCTGTTTTTTTAAAGGCCAACACTAAAGGTTCTAGGGTGTGGTTTTGGGCTTCCCAATCACCCTCTCCACCACATCACCTCCACCTCACACCATCATCCCTTTGGAAGGGTGGGTGGGGTGTTTCCATGCCTTTCGCTTCAACCTCCAATCACACCATTTGGAGAGGTATAGTATAAGATACTAAAGGATATTTCTGAACAAATACGATGATATCCCTAAAAAAGATAGTTTAGTTTATTAAAATTCGAAACTTTTGTAAATTCAAATCTTTTACAACACCAAACTTTTATAATAATTAGGCCCGGATGATAGAGTTAACCCAAATTAAGTATAATATATATATAAAAAAGACCCAATAGACAAACATAGCCCAAGCCACAAACAATAAAATGTCCTTTTATTTTGTGTATAGGCGGCAACGTAAGAAACAGAACGTCACATAATTGCTATCATCCCAACCCCCCTATTGCTACTTTATTAACCGTTAAAAAAAATTTAAAAACACCCCTAAACTAATAGGCTAACTCCATCACTAGATACACCACAAGTAACACATGTATGCCTGGGGAGATCATAGATATCTTCCAATGGGCATCGAAATTACGGCGGTCAAGGAAGGAGGCCAAGTCGGCTCCTCGACCTCCTCCCCACTCCATTGCCACCTCCTAATACCTATGTATCATGATTAAAGAGAATTTGATACTTTTCTATTTGAATTTACAAAATTGTTATATTGAAAATCTTTTCCTGTTAAGGAAAATAAAAAAAGTTTCTAGTTTATCTGCAATATATTGACGGGTCCAACTGGGTATATCTATCACACTAAAAAGAAAATCACGGGTCAAGTTGGGTTTAAAAGTGAAAAGAAACGGGTGGAACGGGTTGGTGGGTATTTAGAAGAAAAAAGAAACGGGTGAAAGGGTTCAGAAGAGCTCTATACCTCTAGAAATTTTACTTTTTCCTCATAAGCTTTATGTCCTCTCTAGATCGTCAGAATCACACTAAATTAAACAAATTGATTCTTAGAAAAATCTTACCAAACCACCAAATCATATCTCCTCTACTCTCATCTCTTATGCGCACTATCTCTGTGTTCCGGTAAACTAGTGACGCCGACCACCATAAAGCCGGCGACACATCAAATGGCGATGTTTCGATGCTATGTGGGAGGTCGTAACAGGTCGATGGTGAGTGTGTAAATGATCATTAAATGGCCAACAATTATGAGCCCCAAAAGGATCGAGAGACGCGAGGGATTGGGTGGAGTGATTACTGAATCAGTGAATTGGAACCACATTAATTATGAAGCGTTGTTGCCTCGCCGGAAGAAACGAGTGTAGTTTTCTCTTTCTCAACTAGTATGTTTGAATTTGACTTGTATGATAAAACATAGAGATTGTATTTTGCTGACTTCCCATTTGTAAAATGACCCCAATTCAATCTCACCCGAAACCGTTTGACCAAGAAATGACCCTTTCTTAAACACCACCCGTTCTGACCCACCCGCATCCATTATAACCCAAACCCGTTTTGACCCATCGACCCGACCCAACCATTTTGCCAGGTATAGTCACACTAATAAAGAATATTTTTTATTGTGCACAGTTTTTCCCCTTGTACGAAGAGTTGAGGAAAACACGAGGGAAGGAAGGAAGGAAAAGAAGCGATAAAGAAACAAATGAAAGAAGGATCTGAGTTATTGGAAGAAGCATAATAACAAATGAAAGAAGGATCTGAGTTATTGGAAGAAGCATTTGTAAAGTTTAGCAATGGGAAGCCTGGAGATGATGTAGGATATCTAGATGTTGTTCTTGGATGTTTTCTCGGTTGGACAAAGTTTGTTGAAAAACATAACGAATTTAAGATATTTGATGAAGCTACAACCCCAAAACTGCTAGAATGGACAAACCGCATATGGTCGCATGAAGAAGCCCTTAAGGATGTAATCCCCGGGAGCCAAACACTGATGAACTTTTATATGATGCTGATGAAGTATAGACCATAATAGAGCCTTAAGTATTATGCTTCTTATGTTCTATATCTATTGTTATCATAGGTACGTACGTATGTGCATCCTATTTTACTTGGTTTTAAGTTGGTGTATCTTGTCTTTTAATAAGTAAAAAACACAATCGTGCTTTTTACTATTTGTTCCAATTATTAATGTTTTGACTTTGTATTCACATTTCTAAAGATTTTAGTCTCTTTTCTTTAAACAGGTAGTATCACATAAATCCCAGCTTCCCTTGATATAAAATAAAATGTTTATGGTTTGTCGGGTTTTAAAAGAATTTTTATTACATATTTTAAAATCATTTAGTTTTTTTGGTTGAATGAGGTATATTTTTATTTGAAGTTGATAGATTTGATTATGATTTTTTTTTGTTTTACGTATCAGAGGATGGATTAAAATCGATTGATTTGAATATGTTGAGGGTGAGGCCTTAATCTGTAGCATTCACAAACGTAGCTGGTCCTTTACCATCATTTATATTATTACCAACTTTTATATTTATTTATATCAACCACTTTGTATATTTATTTAATATGTAGATATTAACTTAAAATTAAAAAGATAAAACTAAAATAGAAATACAAATGTATAAAAAAAAGGCTAAAATCTTTTTTTTGAACGCCCAACAGAATTCTTCAAATGGGCTACTAGCGAAAATTCATGATATTGGGATACAATCGTCTTCGAATCGGAAAAACCCTCACTTAGGATCAAAGCCCATGAACACTCGCCCAAAAGCACGACAGTTCGGTGAGGTAAAACCCGCTTAGTTCAAGGATCAAACTGGCAAAGTCTCCCATCATCATCAAGTGCCGCAGAAAATGGAGAGGCCATGAATCGAACCTGGGTCACTTAAAACACTAGATCTCTCACTTACCACTCCACCACCAGTTCATTGACAAAAGACTAAAATCTAAAAATTAATTCTTCTCCGTTCTTGTACATCTCACTCAAAAAAGTCGAATGGCCCCACCTCCTACACGGACGACACCAATCTTCACAATACAATGCCCTTTAGTATTATGTTCGTCAATGCCCTTCATATAAAGAAATTACAAATTTATCAGATTTTAGTATGATTATATTTACCGAGATTTTTGGATGTAACACCTTATATAACTTTTTTAACTTGGAATCAAATTAATTATGCTCCAAAGTTTAGATGGTGGACATAGTGTACACATAATCTCTCTGTACGTAATCCACTATAAACAAATCATTTATTCTCACTTTCATCTTTTGAAGCAGTTAAGAGTCATTTTCTCTCTACTTGCTACTGTTTCATATAGGGAATATTTTCCCACAACATAATACCTCCAATGGTTTTTATTTTATGTTTTATAATTACAATATTTCTTATTGCAAGTTCGTAAACAGAAGTATTCAAACATGTTGATAATTATTTCAATAAGTAAATAATACTAGTTATAATCCGAATTAAACGTTGCATCTCCTTCTTAAGGATACACTACATATGATATATCACCACTTAACAGAGATGGTTATTGTTTTCAAATTTCAACTGCTGCTTACGAAGGCCAATGCAGCTAAAAAGGCAAATAAAAGCACAAAAGAAAAATAAGGAATCATTCTAGGCTCCAGTTGAGCCCATAGTAGAAATATTTTTAGTAAGTGGTAACCTTTAAATCTATCGAACGAGCTCAAGCTCGAAACTGAAAAGCAGTTTTGCAAACTATATGAGCAGTGATGTCGGAAAGTTAGATGTGTCTAGTACCTTTAATGTTGATCTCGCTGGAGGATTTACTCAAGATTTGTGTCACTTCTTTGAACTTATTTAGTGATTTTGTTCTTCTACTAATTTTCTTCTCTTTATATATTACGAGTCTATAAGTAACTATACTTATGTCATGCCGTGGATAGAATATAACATAATATAACGATGTAGGATTTGTTTAATGTATCACAAACACCCCCTCTTGGAGTTTTGGGACTTATTGTTCCAGATAACGTTTGCCCCACCTTAGCACCATCATAAACATAACAAACAGTAATAACTCTAATATCATTTGTAACATTTGATTGATGCCTTATAGTATTTGTTCCGGAAAAAAAAATATGCTAGACAACCCTGGCCCCCATGTATTTCCCCGTCAGTTTTGACCACATGAGCCTCAATTGAAGAAAAGATGTAATTTTGTCCGCATGAACCAAAACCGAAGAAAAAGTGCGGGGTGTTGGTGGCTTTTAAGTTTAGTATTTTACTTTTTACATTAACAATATTTTATTCGTCTCATTCAAACTTAACAAAAATCTTGATGAATGTTAGCGTTAAGGTCCTAACAAACATATGTGTTACGCTCAAGTGCACAATGAGGACAAGATGTCTAATTTTCCTACTTCTGGAGTATAGGGACAAGAAAGGGATGAAACGTACCCTTTTGTTAAAGATTTGACGAACTTGGTGGTTAACAAACTCGGTTTCACCATCACCAACCTTCACCTTGCGTGAAAAATGTGTTTCAGCAAACTAAAAAAAACTCTTTTAATACAAAATAAAATATAGATTAGTTTTAATGATAAACCCATAAAAGCGAGTATCAACAAAGAAAAAATAATATCGATAACCGTCAATGCCCATAATAGGTGCCAGACCACACAAATCACAGTGAATTAAATCTATGGATGCGAAGCATATTTTCATTCGAATCAGGAGGTAATCAAAGTCCCTTAATCAGAAAGTTGACACGGTGAAGAAATAATAAGTTAAGAAAAACTGAAGTAATAGACAAACAACCAAGTTTATTTAAAAGAGAATCAATGTCAAAGGCCCAATGACCCATACGATTATGCCATAACTCAACAGATGCCTTATCGATGGCATCAATGCAAGTTGTCTATCATGTTCATATATGACTTGTGTTAGCGCTTGTTTTATGTGCCAGTCCTGTAATAGTCTAGAAAGGTTGGGAAAACAAAAGTACAATAACATCAACCGGAGAGTCAGTATTTAATTTGCTTTTGGATAAACGATAACCACGACATCTCGTAATGCTATATTATTGGAGATCATACAAGTACCCAAATGATAAACATGCAAAGAATTATTGTTGTCAAAGGTGACTTTATAGAATTACTAGAATATGGAGTCGTCTCATGCAAATTGCCCGATGAAGGAGGAGTACCTAAGTCTACAAAGCCAATCGGGAGTACCACTAAGAACATGGCACTGAGCGTGAAAAGCTTAAGCCAAATGAGCGTCTTTTGAATGAGCAGATGAGGCATAAGTGGACAAGTGTTGGCATTGATGTTGGAGCCGCGAGACAAATTGCTTGAGCAACCTCGTCCACGAAATTTAGTGACAAGCATCTTCTGTCGAGCTGTGAAAGCTTCCAGAGCAGTGGCGGTGCCTTTTCAAGACCACAAAAAAGTTCATGACTTTCGACTTGAGCCAATAAGTCAAGAAAAAGAAAAGCAGGGGCGATTGGTTATTAGGGTAGAGCGGTGCTAGGGCCCCTACCGATTTTTCGCTCGTAAAGTTAATTTTTTTTGAAAAATTTTGAACTTTTTTCTAAAATATAAAATATTCGATTTTTAAGAGTCCGACCAATCCGATTTGGATTTTGAGACGTTTAAGTTCCGCCACTGCTCCCAATACAATAAATCTTTTCTAAAACCTTCTTTACAACTTATCACAATATAAAAATAGTATAACAGTGAACTAAAGAAACCCAAAAAAAAAAACCCTAATAATATTGCGATCTATTGCCAACACTACGATTATTGTAGATCAACCACTGCCAAAACGCTCTTGCTTTTAAACGTGAAAAAAAGTATTTGAAAAGCTTCTATCGAATTAATTACCTTTTAAAAACCCTCATTAAGGGAGAGATGCAAAGGGATGGGATGGTTAGTTCTATGTTTTACAAGCGGTTAAACAAAATGTCGGTGTAAATCTAAAATTAGAGTAAACTGTCAAGATAGTTTCTAAGGTTTGGTCACTTTTGTTCAAAACACAAATCTTTTGAATATGGGTCCATGTGGTTTCAATTTTGTTGCCATTTTCATTCAAAAACAAAATCTGATCATATTTTTCAATTACCATCCAGCTTTTTTGTTCTTTTCCTCCTTTTTAATGAAAGGCTAAATGGTCAGATTTTTTTTAATTTGTTATAATAAAACATTAAAAGACCATTTTGCCTTTCATTAAAAAGGAGGAAAAGACAAAAAAAAATCTGTTTGTTAACCGAAAAATCTGACCAGATTTTGATTTTGAGTGAAAATGATAACAAAATTGAAACCAAATGGACCTAAATTTAAAAGGTTTGAGTTTTAGATTAAAGTGTCAAAAGTGAACAAACCTCAGTACCATTTTAATAGTTTACTCTTAAAATTAAGAATAATGAATGTGTAAGTTACTCGTTTGAAAAAAAAAAAATAGTATCTGAAAGCTTAAAGCAATAAGTTATGGATGTGACATGTGCGGCAGGAAATGTGTCATTCTACACTTTTGAGGTGAGAATGGCTTGAGCAATAAATCGAGAAAACCTTTACGTGAAACTCACATTACCGTAAGGATATAACAAATCTAAAAACTCTTGTTGCTTTTTATTAAAGCGATCCACAAACTCTTGTAACCTTACGTGAAACTCTTTAATTAATGCCTAACATTACGTATTTACTTACGTGTGTGCTTTTGTTTAAATATGTGTACCACTAGTTTATTTACGCACAGTGCGTTTCGGTGGCATCGTACACGGCATGATAATTATATATAGATTACAATCAACCGACTCGTTTACAAACTAAATTTACGTTAAAAATATAGAGTAATCCGAATTCATACTGTTGAATAAAAATGTATTATATTTGACTCAACTTCTTTCCAAACAAAATTTATGTCGAAACGTAGACCAACTCAAAACATGTATAAAATATACATGTGCGTTGGTGTCGTACGCGGCGTGATAAAGTATAAACTACAATCAATCTGACTCGTATCCAAACGAAATTTACGTCGAAACGTATAGTAACTTAAATTTATATTGTCGAATGAAAACGTATTAAATTTAACCCAATTTGTTTTCAAACAAAATTTACATCAAAATAGAAATAAAGTGCAGCTTAAAATATACATAAAATTAAAACATTATATAACTTAGTAAGATTCTTAAATAGAATAAGGATGAAAAAAATAAAAAATAAGATGAATAAAGAAAAACCTTGCATCACAAAAACATACACGTTTCTTGCATTTAGAGAAAATGAAAAACAAAAAGAGAGATGAAAATCCCAAATGAACTTCAAGAGTGTAAGATAAAAAATAAATTAGATTAGTATATAGGATGGTGTAGTTCAAACATGAGACTTCAAGGTTGAACGGAGACAAATCAAGAGCAATGTAGTCACGACAATTCCTTTTAATATATGGTTAATGCATCATCTATTAATATTTATTCAGTGATCACATGCTTTTGATCTTGTAAGGACACGATTCATAGTAGAACTAATATATAGTTAATGCTATTAATATAGATGGGGTTAGAGTAAAGGACAACAATCGAGGGAATTTTTTAA
This sequence comes from Scalesia atractyloides, assembly GCA_947069175.1. Classification (NCBI taxonomy): domain Eukaryota; kingdom Viridiplantae; phylum Streptophyta; class Magnoliopsida; order Asterales; family Asteraceae; genus Scalesia; species Scalesia atractyloides. The sequence goes on from CAMTDV010000028.1 coordinate 75,442,494, forward strand.
ATAATGACGACGAATGAAAGTCAAAATTTTAAGAATCCCAGTCTATAATTAATTTAGTGAAACATAAAGAATAAAAGTTGTAATATAGTCTATAAAATGGTAAAACGAAAATTTTATTACTTGATAATATCACGACCTATTGCCAAAAATCGGTTGTTTAGATCAATCCACTGTCACAAAGTTCTTTTATTGAAATAACTAGAATTGATTGCTTCTGTTGCGGGGTCAGTTTTTTAACGTAACTTGAGCGTACTAAATGTTTTTGCAATTGTTTATCGATCATAACGTAAACACTTGAACTTATACCGCCGCATATAAAAGTACACACATAAAACTCGAGTAGGTCAAAATAACATTTTACAAACTTTTTAAAAAGTTAAATAAATAAATTCAATATCAATATCAATATTAAAAGTTACAAGGGTAATTTTCAAAAGCAAAAAATAAAACTAAAAAAATAGTAAAATCCACTTTAGCTATAATAATAACCTTTTAAAAATCCTCCATTATGTTAGAAAGGGATGTATAGCTAATCGTATGTAGAAAATTAGAGGCGTGAAAGAGGTAGGACATGTGCCCTTTTTACTAACATGGTGGCTGGCTTGAGCAATTAATTGAGATAACCCGTAATGTTTTGTACACGAAACTCTATGATGAGAATCCTAATACGTTGTGTACTCCAGCGTGATGGACTATCGAGCGGCCCATAGCGTGCGGGGTTACCCCCAGCACTCCACCCCCTCGCAGGCGCTATGGTATAAACTTTTGTTCCCCGCGATAGTCATAACAGCTAGAAAATTGATGGAAGGGGTGCAAGTTACCGTTGAATGATAATAAAAAAAACATTTTAAACCTTATATAAAGCTCTCATCAATATTATTTTTATACCACTCTTTCTACCATCATTCTCTTTACTCCATATTTTATAAAAATTCAAGATTTTACTCTAAAAATATGTATCCTTACAACCCGGGTTTCGCTCCTCCTCGATCAAGCGCGCGACCCGAACCAAACAAATGCACCTAACCAGCTCGATGCTCCGGTTCCCACCAACCAACCACCTGTGAAACCAGCTTTGTCGAGTATAAATCAAAACCAAACCAGTTTCATGAACCTCTTGAACCAACCCCTCACATGGGACCCACATCAACACAGTTGGAATCTGAACTTCAACATGGAGGTTTCGGCTCATCATAAAGCGAGCCCGACTTTGTCCTGGAAACACAAACGGAGACACCAACGGGATAAGGAGCCGGAGACACCAACGGAGACACCATCAAACCAAACCAAACGAAACAAACGAGTGTCACATAAAAAAAGAAATAACTAAGAACTGGGCGAAATAAACGTGCAAATATGGGATGATGAAGAAGAGTGCACGTTAGCCTAAGCTTGGGTCGACGTATCGGAGGATCTCGATATTCATAAGATTTTATATAGACTTTTTTATTTTGTATTTTTTTTATTTATACTTATAACTTGTTTGTTAAAATTGTACCTATCTTTTATCATTTTTTAGCAAACAACCAAAATAAAGTTGTGCTTTGGAAACGAATCCGAGCACTCCTTTTTGATCTCGTTGGCAGGGGGGTTGATTACCGGCTACTGGATTCAATATCGGGCAAGTGGACCGATATGAACAATCAATGCACAAGATTTCAATTTCGATTTATCAACGTTAAAGAAACGGTGAGAAAAGCAGCGAGAATGATGAGGATATAATGGAGTCGGCTTTAATATAATATCAAACGACATAAGAGAATTTCTCATACTTGAAGGTTTGGAAGCTTTTTCGTAATAGCTCGAAATGGGCCAACGTCCCTATGATGGGAGGAATTTCTTTTCTAGGTCAGGATATAGTAGGCTGGTAAAGAAGTCAAAAACCTCCGAGTCGGCTGAACCCGAAACGCCAACGTTCGACACTTGAAACATCGACTTAATGCGTTATTTCCGGGGAGGAACGGGCGGTATGACAGAGAGGCAGAGTTACCACGACCACCTGGTAGAAGAAGTGGTGGAAAATCGAGGCGACCTGAGTCATTGTTTGGGGGATCCGACTTGAATGAAGTGTTTTCCGAGAAGAACCAACGCCTTCAAGACATACACGACCTAGGGGCTCAACGTATATAAGAGAACTGGGAAGTGGTCGAGCTTATAAGGGATAGGCAATTTGAGAGAGACTTTGAGTTTTACTCGAGGCCGCACAACAACCTAATCGGAAAAGCGTTGGAAATGGCTTTAAAACGAAAGGCTGTTATCGAAAAATAATATGGACTTTGAGTTTTAGAGTGTTTTTTTAATTTTATTGTAATTTTTTTAATTATTGTAATGTTTTTTTTAATTTAATGAAATGTTATTTGTTTTTAATTTTATAAATTTGGAAATTAAATAAAAAATAAAAAAATAATAATAACTGAGTAATGATTGGTAGAGGATTATGGGGCTCCACCATAGGCTGCACGGTGTGGGGTACGTCCCGGGTTGGCCTGGAGCAGCGACGGAGCTGCACACCACCCTCGGGGCGTCCCGTCCTCTCCGCCTCACCTAAGACGCTACTGCCGGGTCACTTTCTTCTTTATACCACACACATATACATGTACACACACACACACACACACACACATATATATAGGGGAGGATTATCTTGAGAACATAAATTTTTGTGAGAACACTAGGAACAATTTTCATCCATAGATCATCTTAAAATAAGGGCTAAGATTAAAAGGGGTTTAAATGAGAAAGGGATATAAAAGAAAAGACTAGAAGTGGCATTACTGTAAACATACAATTCAAAAACACTTTCAATCTTCCATCTCATAACCTAATAACCAGTTTCTTCCTTACGTAATCACAAAACCGTCGTCGGAGACAAGGCCGATGCCGAAGATAACTAAACCTAAATTAGACGACGCTGCAGATAACTAGACCTATAGTCGACGCTAGAACCATACGATTTTCGATTCTCTGATTGTTCTTCAACTTTGAAGTCGTTCACATAGCCGTTGTCTACCGATGCAGGTACCTACATCCACCATCAAGAATTGACTGCTGCTTGACTTGAAGAATCTAGAGTCAATCTCTAAATCTATTCACTTTTTGCTCATCTTATTTAGGTACTGATTTTTGTTGTGATTTGGATATGATTGATGGTGTGAAGTATGATTATTAGGTTTTTGTAAGTTAAAAGTGAAATTGTTAATTTTTTTTACTTGATGTAATTTTTAGTTTTCTATATGTTGAATTGTTGGAACTAGGATTTCTATGATTAAATTTGGGTCTGAAATTGTTAGGGTTGTTCGGATATTGATGTGAATTTAGTTATGTATATGGAGAATTGTGAGAATTTGGGTTTCTACTACTCAATTTGAATATAAAATTGTTAGGTTTGGTTGGACATTAATGTGATTTTTAGTTATGTATGTTGGGAGAATTGGTGGAGTTCCGATCACGTTATCAAATCATTATCTATCGGGTATCGATTAACTTTTCGGAACTCACGCAACGTCTATTATCACTGATTCGTTGTTCTATTGCCGATGTTTTGTTGATATTGATGTTGCTTAGGGTTTTTCATTTACTTACATGTATTGCAGAGTATTTCCTAATTTTTTTTTTTGAATGTGAAAATGAACAACTTACACATGTGTAAAATTGACACTGTTGTGGAAATTGTGGTACTATGTTGTCATTACGCAACATAAGGCATTAGTGGGGCCATGTCTAATCTACTTTTGTAACTCTGATGTGGTAAAGTTGTTAGTGAAGAGCTTTTTTCTAATCTTGTATTGTTGGGAAGGGGTAACGGGACCATAAGTAACAAAGTTGAGAAATGACTAGAATGATTACTGCCATGTAGGTGTAAACCGAAAGGAATTGTGTTTGATGGTAAAGTATTTTAGCTGGTGAGAAATTTAATTTCTCCTTGAACAAAGCTTCACAACAAAAAAGTGAGGTTAATTAAAGTATAAAGATGATGTCTTATGTTCGTGGGTCAACTGAGTTTTTTGGATTATAAGTTGATAAAATGTTTTTAACTACATGTTATTGTTACTTTTTGTTTATTGATAAAAATAAAAATGTGCCTGAGCTTAATGCAGATTGACGATGCGATCAACTCAGGAATTGTGTTGGTATCACATTTCCGTCTCAGGATTTCGATATATTTTTACACGTGTGTAAATTATATATATGATGGTTTACACATGTGTAAATCATAATACTTTTAAAAAGATAATCATAAATATGAAGGTTTACACATGTGTAAATTATATATATGACGGTTTACACATTTGTAAATCATAATACTTATAAAAACATAAATATGAAGGTTTACACATGTATAAATTATAATATGAAGGTTTACGCATATGTAAATCAGGTTGGGTTTGGTGTTTGTTGCTGATATTCTTTGGTGTATGGTTGTTTGAAGTTTGGGGAGGTTGAGGAATGAGGATGGTGTTGCTGCTTGGTCGACTTCAAGGTTTTTGGGAAGTTCAAGATGAACTCTCGGATGTTATGCTTTAGATGTTGTCTTAATGTTTTGGTCATGTTTGATTGTTTTTTGGAGGGTTTACTTGTTTGAAACTTGATTGTATAGATTTATTTTTATGTTGTACTTGGGCAGGTATAGCTTTAAGTCTAGAATAGGTTGTTTTTCATTTCTAGTTTAGCTAATGGCCGGGGCCTTTTAGGTTCTAATTTTTAGACCATAGCTAATGGTTTCCGGTTGGTGTCTTCCTTGGGGTATATCCCGGGAAGCCCTAATACTTGTAGGTAGTAAATATCTTTTGTTATCAATAAAATTTACCGGGGTGTTATCCCCTTATACATAACATACTATATTGTTTAATTCACAGTTTACACATGTGTAAATGAACTGCAAATGTGTAAATCAGAAACATTTAGTTGACATGGAACAATTTAAACATGTGTAAATGAGCTGAAAATGTGTAAAACATAAAAAAAATAAGTGGCCATGGAACAGTTTATGCATGTGTAACTGATCTGAAAATATGTTAAAGCATAACCAAATTAGTGATAGTGAACAGTTTACACAAGTGTAATTCAGCTAAAAATTGTGTAAAACAACAATTTACACATGTGTAATTCAGCTGAACATCTGTAAACCAGACACAAATATTTGACATGGAACAAATTTACACATGTGTAATTCAACTTCACATATGTAAAAATACACAAATATATGACAGTAAACAGTTTACACATGTGTAAGACATAATTCATAATAATACATAACGTTTACATATATGTAAAAACACACTTACACATGTATAATCTGAAGACTTACACATGTGTACAATCAACAGTTAGACATACATAAATTTGAATATACACAAAATGAAACAAACCATTCATATACTAATATTGGATTAGTGATAATAATGTATAGAAAACAAAAAGCCACCAACAGAACAAACATAAAACGTAAATAATAATTACATTGAATTAATAAAGCGTACAAATAGTTTGAGCTTTTGTTTTCAAAGGATTATTAAAATTCTAATCGACTTCTACATCGTTATAATAACTTCATTGATTTGTGGATCGCTAGGTTTCATCTTATTGCTAACGCTTCTATTACAGTCATTAGATTTCCTCTTTTTTCCTTTCATTGGTTGTGATATATACAATGGGAACATCATTGGTATCTCAAAGTTGGTCCTCATTTTGACCCTGTTAGTCGCTTTGCTGCAACGTCACAAGCACGGGCATCTCCTCTGCGGTATCAAACATCCCTAGCAATGCCTACACCACCCTATCATAAATAAAAATATCAGCGAGTGAGTTGGGTAACAAGTTGTGTATCTTGTAAATATGTTTAAAATGGGTTGGTTAGCGGGTCAAAACATATGACATTTATAGAAACAGTTACAGAAAGATTATCTGAAATAGTGCAAAGCTAGTTGACTTATTAGAAGGAAATTAGAATAGAAAGGAACATGTAGTGATTATGTACATAATAGCTAGCGTCTAATTGATGAAGAAAATTAAAAAATATATGTTGAACATGAAAGCTAATTAATTTGGTTTATGCGCATTACCAGTTCCACATAGTTTACAATATTCAAGCTTCATTGTTGGATTGTTACAGTTGGCAGAAGATGTTTACAACGTATCTTATAGCTCGAGGAAAACCATCAATCATAAATCCTGATTCGCCTTTCGGTTCTCCAGCTTTGAGTCATTTTGACAATAAAAATGAATAAAATTTCATTAGAAACAGACTTCCCATGATTCACTATTTCAGCAAACCGAATAAAATCCAAACAACAACACATATTATTCATTTTCTCGTAAAATTATAACCAATATTTAAAGCACATTATAGTCCTTCACAGTTTACACCTTCAACAAACATTAGAAAAATTCCATTATGTTTGCCATAATTCATCGAAAACAACAATTACAAAATTCCAATTCTCAAATCACAGTGCATTAAAAATAAAGTGTACCTGACAAGCTAGATGGTTATAACACCTAACTTCAATTTGATAAGAAGTGCAATCTTCACCCAATTGCGAACTTCATACAAATATTAAGAATTAGGCTTACTTTCATGTGGTTAAGCATTATCAGATCTTGAATTCAACATATGAAATCAAAACAAATCATTATGTTCAAAGAATGAATGGTTGAAGATACTTGTAATTGGAATGGTTGAAGATCACATAGTAAATCACTGAAGTTGATTTAGAATCGAATGAATAATACAAACGCCAATCAAAATCGAGTGTGAATGAACCATAATCCAATATCTTCAAGCGTGGAGGCGTGAATAACCCTAATTTATGATATTTGAGCGTGGAGTGTGAATCATATAAGAATTGATGTTGCCTTATATTGGAAAAGGGGATTGTATAGTTACCAATTTATCCTTTTCATTAAAAACACAAGAGATATAAATGAGTGGTTGAGATTTTGTTCTCATGGTTCTCATGAAAATGGGTGTTCTCATTTAAACCATCCCCTATACATATATACACACACACACACACACATACATAATATATATATATATGTATATATATGGTAGGGTTCTAGAGTGAACACTAGGTTGAGAGTGAACTAATCTGAGCCATTAGACTATATCATCTAGAGATTTTTAAACAATGGCAAGATTGTAATTATAATGTTGTACATTCCTTTAAATTAATTGACAGAAGGGTATTTGCGGCTTTTGTACATTGCATTTATTAAACAATAGAATCAAAATTCCTAAAATCTTGCTAGTTTCCGTATATACAAGATACACAGTTGTTAGTGTATACACATGTGTACAGTCTCGATAGTATTAATTTATAAAAGATACACAGATGTTAATTTATACACATGTGTACAATCTCGCTAACTATCAATTTATACAAGATACACAGTTGTTAGTTTATACACATATGTACTTGAATAATACACATGTGTATAAATCTGGTTTATACCGACCTGTGGGAACAAGATGTAATTATACACAAGTGTATATGTCTTGTATATACTGACCAGTATATACATATGTAAAAAAATAATTTAATTAGGTTTATTTAATTTCAAAAAGAACATACGAGTTTATTTAAAAATAAACATTAGCCCTTTAATCTCTTATAATTAAAATAATAGAGAAATAATTAAAAAAGAGAGAGAGAGAGAGAGAGCAGAGAGTTAATAGATGAGAAAATTAAGAGATTTTAATTAAAATTACTTGCTAATATCAATATTACCTTTTTAATCTAAAAATAATCAAAGGCCAAGATTAGCTCACTCTCAAAAAGTTGTTCACAAATGATTATATATATATGTATATATATATACACACACACACACACATACACACACACACACACAACACACATATATATATATATATTTATATATATGGAGAGTTCAAATAAGAAGAAATTACAAATTAAGAATAGAAAGAATAGAGGGTACAAAGATAATTTGAACAAATCATTTAATTCTATACTTTTTTGCTATTTAAATTAATAAACCCTAATAAATTAATGAGTCTAAAATAATTGTGCACCTTACACAATAAAAATAATCATGTACATGATCCTATATATTTAACCTTTCCTACACCATAAAAAGTGTTGGTGTAGGATATAAAATGTGTAGGACTCTAACACTTTAAATAATTTTGTGACTCATAGTAAATATACGTAGGACACAAAACTTTTAAATAATTTTGCCATTCCTAATAAATTGGTGTATGACCCAACACATTAATAATGGTAAAGGAGAAAATCATTATGTTATTAATTAGACTTGAGTAACTTCTTATAATATTTATTAGCATTCTAGATCAAATTGTCTATCATAACCTTATTAATTAAAGTCTTAATTAAAAGTCAACAAAAATTATATCTTGATTCACAACAATTGATAAAAAAAATATATGGCATATATTAATTTATTTTTCTTCTTACAAAAAATTATTCTCAAATGAACCTCTCCCTATGTTACATGTGTGTGTGTGTTTATATATATAGGGGAAGGTTCATTTGAGAAGAAATTTAATGTGGAAGAAAAAGAAGAAATGGCACAATAGTAAAACATTAAATAGTTTATAACTTCTTTCATTAATTATATTATCTATAATTAATAAAGCAAAAACATTTTATCATACACATTTCAAAATTTTTCCTACATATGTCTTATATTTACCAGAATTTACCCTATACACATGTAAATTTACCCTACACATTTCAAAATTTATCCTACACATTTTGAAAATTGTCCTACACCATGAATTATTTTATCTTGAAAGAGTATATAAAAAAATAAGTTACAAGTTTAATTAATTAGCTAATTAATGACAATTATAGATTTACCTATATACCATTTTCATAATATTAACTACACACATTAAATGAAGTAAATATAGAATTTCTATTGGTTTAAAAGTTATTATTTTTATTCTTACAAAATTTTTATTCTCATATGAACTCTCCACTAATTATATATATATATATATATATACATAGTGTTGGGTTCATTTCAGAACTCTCTATATTATAGAACTTTCTACAATTATTTTATTTATATGTTTTTATATTTAACATTATTTAAGGATATATTATATCTATTTTTATGATTACATATATGAAAAACAAGATTATTTATATGTAATAACTAGTTTACATATATGTAAAGGAATTAGTTTACTTATGTGTAAATGAACCAATTTACGTATATGTAATTATAAAATTACATATGAAAAAATGATAAAACTTCTCTTAACATACATAGATCATAATAAATGATAAAAAAATACCCTTAAACAATGTTAGATATAAAAATATATTAGTAGAATGATTGTTATTAGGAGTTCTGTAAGTTCTGCAATTATACAAAGTTCTGAAATAATCCTTACCCTATATGTATATAGGGCTCGGTTCAAATGAGAACCATCAGAGTTGTGAGAACTGTGAGAACTTTTTCTTACCGCGCGAGTTGGGCCAAATTTTTTTTGCACAAACATAGATGAAAATATTATAAACACATCTGTAAAAAAAGTTAAAAAAAATTTATCGAGTCGGTAACTTTGACTGATGCAAGTTTTTTTTACGCGTTGGTGTAAATGAAGATAAATATTTTTAACGCCTCATGTAGATGTGGTATGCGACTTTTTTAAATTTTCTTTTTGCTAAAATAAGTGATTTTTTATGATTTTGAGAAAAAAAATTCGGAATATATATATATGTGTGTGTATGTGTGTGTGTATATATATATATATTGGGCCTATCACCACATCCTAAGTCTATCCCTTTAGGCTCATTTCCACATCTATTTGTGTGGACACATACATAACGGATCATACTTTGAGTACTACCCTCCTTCACACCTCGTAATCTTATGAGTACACGTAGCCTAACCATAAAATTTAACAATGGATATAGAACATGTCTGAAAAATAATTACTTTCGTCACTTTTTTAGTATATATTTTGTTGTATTTCAAAAAAGTTCCATTCATAAATAATGCTTCCTTTTAACATTTAGCATTTGCTGAAAAGTCTTGTTCTCTAACTCCAAAGATTATCAAGGTGGTTAGAGTGGGCATTAGAAAGTCCTCGGAGAAGAAAAGTTGCAGCTCTTGCATGGAGTACCGGTGTTCCCACACCTCCTGCACCCCTTTTCACTGCTTGACATCTTGCTCTCTCACACGTGGAACGATTTGATGTGAGGTGGCCCTCTTTCCTGATGGTGCACCGTTCACCCTTACAATATTATTATGAATTATGTTTTAAATGTGAGCATTAAATTTAGGCCGGCATTGCATGTGAGAGTCAAATGTCAGCCGTTGTATAAAGTCAAATAAAGAACTGTGCTATTGCAGACAATTACAAGTAGAACCTCATATTGTTTTTTTAATGGGGTTATAATTGAGGAGGCATCCGACTTGAAGTTGACAACCATACAAAAGTCCAAAACAAATACAAAATTTAATTACTCGTAACTGGAGGGAAAGTTTTGTCATTTTCGTACATGTTTAAGGGGCACATGTAATTTGTTTTTGTGTATATATGTGACCATCTTTGCCTAAGTTTGCATCATCTCTTGCAATGGGAAAAAACAGTGAATTTAAGCTTCTTGGAACCCCTCCAAGTCCTTATGTGAACCGGGTTCAATTCGTTCTCAACCTCAAGTCTATTGAGTATGAGTACATAGACGAAAATCTCGCTTGCAAAAGTGAGCTTCTATTGACATCCAACCCGGTTTATAAGAAAGTCCCGGTTCTTTTTCATGGAAACAAACCACCCATTCTTGAGTCTCTTATCATAATCGAGTACCTCGATGAAATCTATCCTCATATCCATCCAATACTCCCCTCGGACCCTTTCGATCGGGCTGATAACCATTTTTGGGCTAACTACCTCGATAACAAGGTATGCGAAAGATTGCTTGATTTTATTTTTGGAGGCATTTAACATTGTTTTTTTTAAGCAAATGGTTCTTGCTAAACAATAAACAAAACAAATATTGGTCTAGTGATATGGTGTTCCCTTATAAATGTAAGGTTATGATTTCAAATCCTTGCAATTGCAAGGTGAAGATGAAACAATTAAGGTGTTGAAAAAATTACCGTTAACAAAAATAAAACAAAATAATGATACTTTTGGAAATGTCTATAATCTAACTAAATTTAGGTTTGTTATAAGTTTTACTTGTGTACCTTATATGGTTATAACGTAAATAAATTTATATTTATTAAATAATAATAATAATAATAATAATAATATAATAATATAACATAATAATAATAATAATAATAATAATATCAGGTATACTTATTTTTAGCCCTGACTTAATGGTCTAGTTGTATGTCTCACCCATCTAGAAAAACACACACAAAATGAGCCCAAAACCTTGCAGAAACTTTACAAGTGTAAAGTTACGTAGAATTTGGGTTAAAAAGATTGTTGTTAAAAGATAAATTCATTTTTATATTAATAACATACGTATGCGATTTTTTTAAGTGTTTTAAGTTGTGAGAGTTGAAGTATAATGAAAAAGCGAATGGCATAATAGATTATGTAAATAGATTTTAAAAGAGTGTGTATTTTTCTATTAAAAAAAGCAGGATGCATTTATGATTTCAAGAAATCAAGACATTAATGATCATATTTCCTCTTGATTTTATTTATTTTTATCTCTATGAATACCTATGCGGTTATGATATACAAGGTTATACTGCTTTGTTTTTTCTTGAATGATGTAAGGTTAGGATATTGTTATTGTGACGGATCTAGAAAATCCGCATAGGGGTAACATTTCAACGAAATCGAAAAACGTTAAATTTTTTCAAAATTTACACTAACGTCTGAGCGTTAAGAGGCAACGTAGGTTACCCCTTCTATCACTTTAAGTCCGTCCCTGATTGTTAATCGGAAGTATATCAGTATCACCAACTATATAGAGATTCTAGAATCATTCTTTTTCGATTCTCTTAGTAAGGAAAGTAACTACTTTTACGATTGTCTCTTAAATTTGGTATATTTTCCCTTTTTTATATTTGTGTGAGATCATTTACATGTATTTAAAATATTTTACAGTTTTTCCCCTTGTTTGAGGAGCTTAGGATGACACCGGGAAAAGAAGGGAAAGAAGCAATAAATAAACAAATAATTGAAGGATCTGAAGTGTTGGAAGAAACGTTTGTGAAGTTTAGTAATGGGAAAGCTTATTTTGGTGGAGATAATGTAGGATATCTGGATGTTGTTTTAGGATGTTTTCTCGGTTGGGCAAAGTTCGTTGAAAAACATAACGACATTAAAATATTTGATGAAGTTAGAACCCCAAAACTGCTAGAATGGACAAGCCGTATATGGTCGCATGAATCCCTTAAGGATGTACTACCCGGGGGCGAAGCCCTAATGAACTTCTATATGATGCTGATGAAGCATAAACCACCAAGAGCAGCTTAAGTAATTTATCTCTATGTTTTCTCCATCTATTACTAAAATAGTACCCCATGTGATCCTATTCAAGTTGGGTTTAAAGTCATTGTCTTATCTTGTCGTTGTGTCTAAGTAAAGATCACAATCGTGATTTTTACTGTTTATTCCATTTATCAGTGTTGTTAAAGCGACACTGTCACATAAATCCATATTTCCCTTGTATAAAAAATGTTCATGGTTTCTCGGGGTGGTTCAAATGCAATTTTGTTTATATTTAAAAATTGGAATTTTGCATAGATATGCAGACCCTATTACGACTTGCAAGGATGTTCGAGAGTGGATCATGATTTTGTTAGGACTTTTGTTGTGTTTAAACCAGTTAGTTTTTTTTTCCTAAAACTAGAAATTACTAAGTTACATCAAAACAGAAAGTAGACGGATAACAAGTTGTGCGGCCAACCATTTCTGAATTGCAAACCCTAACCTTTCAAAGATAAACCCCTGCCTCTCTGGGGTTAAACAATTGTTGAGGATGAACCGTTGGACCCTCGTAGAAAATTGGATAGCTTCTGGCGCTAGAGATCCAAATGCGTCAAAGGCAAAAGGGACAAAGACATGCTGGTTCTCTGCGCAAGCTTTAGCGTGTTTATCCACTTTCTTTGATTCTGCCTTTCTTGCTACTTGTCCAGCTACAAACCCGTTTTCTCTTAAATCAATCGAACGGGAAACCCCGTTAGTTTTCGGTTTGGATGATGTGTTTTTTAGAGTAAGCTGTCATTTTCGTTCCTGTGATTTGGTATTTTTTATAGTTTCATCCAATATTTTTTTCTTAACGATTCATCCCTAAGGATTCTATATTTCACCATTTTCATCATCTCTGTATGTACGATATCCTAATATATGGGGTACAAATATTCCGAAACGCATGTCTGACCCTTCTTATGGCATCTTACCCTATTTTTTTTTTCTCAAACCACATTATTTTTCTTTTGTGTGCGGATCCATCTCATCATATATCTTTAATTACATAACTAGGTTTGTTGAGGTTGCATATTGCAGTGAAATGGAACAAATGATTACGTAAAACAAACGTTATTGTTTAGATAGGCAAATCGTCATATCAGTTCAGTTTATCACCATACGTTTTACGATATCATATAAATACTTTATTTTTAATACAACTTTGTTTTTTTAATTATACTAGAATAGAATAACGAGAAAAAAACTAACCACAACAATGTACTTAGGTTTTTTAAAAAATTAAACCAAGAGTATCGAATTAAAGAAAAAAGGGGAATCATAAATTAAAAAAGAAATATTAATATGAAATTTAATTACACTGAAATAGAATGTCAAGCAAAAAAAATTAACAACAATGTAATAAAGATTTATGTAAAAAGAATTAAAAATACGAAGAACCATGTATAATTTTATTTTAATTAAAAATAAATAGGTTTGTTTAAAAATACAGATAGCTGTTAATTAATCTAATTTCAAAAGTGAAAGAGTTTCATAATTTAGTTATTACATGTTTATTGCGGATAGGTTTGTTGATGCCGCACTTTGCGGTGAAACAGAATAACTGATAATATAAAACAAATATTCTTTGAAAACAAAAGTTGTTGTTTAGAAAGGCAAACAGTCAGAATTGGTTTAACCAATTATCATATTGTTTTACGATACCAAATAAATACTCTATTTTAATAGAACTTTGTTTTTTTTAAATATATATGCTGGAATTTAATGTCGAGGAAAATTAATTAACCACACTACATACTTAAGTTCTAGAAAAGTTAGCGAATGTAGGTTATTAAAGAAATATCAAACTAAAAAGAAATAAAAATATAAATTAAAAAGGGAAAAAGGAATAATTAAAGAAATATGAAATTAAATGATAAAGTAATAAAGAATTATTTAAAAAAGAATTAAAACATAAATGTCCATGTACTATTGTGGCCTTTCAACAATTATAACAAAATATATTATATATATATATATATATATAGAATATTTTTTTTCTCCTATTAATTTATTTTTTTCTCAAATGAAACTTCTTAGTATCTTTTTCTATTGATTAATAGATATAAACCATGTGTTGATATAATTTTAATAATGGATATAGTGAGTATTATTACTGTGCTAGTACCATAACAATTTAAGCTGGTGCAAATTGGATTTATGTCGTGTCCCTACCGTAAAGCGTGGGCTAAATCTCCTAGTTATATTGCAAATAGGAATGAAAAAGTTACATTATTACATGTGTGTATCAAGATAAAAATTGTATTGTACCATATAAACAAATTATAATAAATTTTATATTGGTTATTAAAAAATATAACAACGTGTTAACATTTATTAAAAATAGTTAATATCAAAACTTAGGTGAAATAAAATGCATTCCAAATACAAGATAAGAAAGAAAGCTCTTTCTTGTTTGTTAAGAAAGCATACTTTTTATGAACTAAGCTATATATCTCAGTCGTCAACTATGACTATCTTGAATGCGCCTGAAATGAGGTAGAGCGTTGGAGTCAGTCGCCTGATGTAGGGATGTTATCCAAACGATGTTAATATTCATACACCCTATCTTTCTATATCTTTGTGTATACACAGATATAGAAATAAATAGAATAAAAATATATATGAAAATAAGAATTAAAAATAATAGAAATAGAATAACCCTATTCACCCTATCCAAAAGAAGTGTCCTTTGGTTTGTTTTGGTTACTGTGCCATTTCCTTTTTTTATGTGTTTTTTTTTTTCTCACCGACACTTAACACAATTGAGTATATTTAATGTTCAGCTTTTGCAAGGGTGGTTTGTATTTATTTATCAAACGAATTTGAGATATAAAAACACTGTCGCTTTTATCTTAAACTAGTTGATGTGGGTTTAAGTTGCGGAATTATAGGCCGAATATTTCTTAATCAATTAAAAAAATATTATAGTTTTGTTAGAAAAAAACTAAAACAATAGTAACATCGTAATTTTAAGCTCGAGGCAAAACTGATATTTGTCAAATGAGCGAGTGTTAGGCAGCTGCTTGACATGAAAAAAAATATAAATAAATCGAGTCAACTAATTAGAACAAAACATTTATATAATTTTGCTAAAAAAACTCAAACATGCAATACTGTAATTTTGAACTCGGGACAAAATTGTAATTTTGCGGGGTAAAATCGTAATTTGTCAAAAGCTAAAGCGACAACAATAGTGTAATTTTTAGCCAGGGGCAAAAACGTAACTTTGAACAAGGGCAAAATTGTAACTTTTAATTAGGGGTAAAATCATATTATACACTGGTCAATGGGGAGTGCCAGGCAATAGCCTGACACTATTCCCACACACAACTTTTAAAAAAGTTAAAATGATTGAAATACTGTAATTTTTAACGGGAGGCAAAATTGTAATTTTAGATTGGAGTAAAATTGTAATTTGCCAAAAGCTAAAGCGATGACAATTATGTAATATTTAACTAGAGACATAATCGTAATCGTAACTTTGAACAGAAACAAACTTGTAATTTTAAACCAAACCACCAAGAGAGTTTCAGTTAGGAGCGTGACACTATTTCTTTATATTAGTTTTGTAATTGTAATTTACAATGTCCGGCAATATTTTCCACATTGATTTTGTAGTGTATAGAAATAAGAGAATGAATTTTGTCAACTTCCAATGTTTACCAAGTTGTATAATTATTAAGGAAATTATTTGATAGCCGCATCATGCACATTTCTATGTTTTTTTAATTAAATATACTTTACTTTTTATGCTAGATATTAACTTTTGTATTAATTTCTTAAATACATTTTAATAATTGAAGTAACTAAATTTAAAGAAAAAATAGGTTTGAAAATATAAGAATATGTAAGAGTATTTCTAACCCCACAAATATTCTTACTCTTTTTAATTTCCACCTCATCGCCTACCCATTACACACAATATTTAAATAAAACTCATTTTTTTATCCTATCATATCGCATGAACCGAGGCAAAGCATGCTCTTGTGCAAGAACATCCAACCTAAGGGCCTATTGAGATAGATGACCTTCAATGGCAAAGGCTTCCAACGGCCTAAAGAGCTCTCTAAGGACCCATTGAAGATAGGCTAGCATTGGAGATACTCTAATATCTCAAAAATATATTTTTTCACAGATGTCTAAATCTATTTAATAAGCTATATAACCCAGTCATCACCTAATATCTTAAACATATCTTTTTAAAGTGATGTCTAAATCGATTTGAAGTAAATATAGCAAGGTTGTTGTTTTGGTAAAAAAAAAATAATAAACCAAATGTTATAACCAAATCAAGAATGCGAAGCATAGTACTTGTGAAAATGAGTATGTTAGGATTCAGCTTTCTGGATAAAAATCCTCAATTAGTAAAAGAGTTTTATTATAATGCAACGAAGCATAGTACAAGTGATTTATCACAGAGAAAAAGCCCTTGATCGTTTTCGAAAAGCTAACCTCCGGCATAAAAACCCTAGAAGTTGCAAACTACACAACTTCTACAAATATTAATGGTAAAAAATATAAAAGTGGAGCTTGAAGGATCGATCTAAGTGTTACAGTAGTGATGGCGAGTGAGTGTATTGCGAGTAAGTGTTCCTAAAATGATCAGATCATGTCTATTTACAGTACAAGCTTAGAAATAAATCCTAACTATACTTTCGACAAATCTGGAATCCTGAGTAGAACAAGTAATCAACCATTAGGAGCCTTCAGCTCTTCTTTCCCACATTTTCTCGAATTATCTTTGCGACAATTAACGTACAAGTTTCCATAACCATTAACCTAAGAAAATGCCTACAAAATATCCTCTCAAGATAGAAGTAATTAATTAGTAACAAATACATTCAAGATCCTAAGTCCATCAGGATCCTGATATGCATTAACCATATCAGGATCCTACTGCTTGTAACATCCGTCAAAAACGGATTTACCAAACCCGCTCCGTTTATCAACCGAACAGTCAGTCAAAATTTTCGTTGCGAATTAAATGCCCAAAATATTTTTAAACGATCCGTAATCAATTATTATACGGGAATATATATTTAGTTTTTGAAAAACTGTCAAAAATCGCAAAATAAAAATGAATTGCTTCTGCCGGGTTTCGAACCCGGGTCTGTACCGAGTCACTCAGCGACTTATCTCACATAACACAAACCACTGCGCCACTTGTTCTGTTTGGTAAGTATTGAAATCATTTAATTGATAAAGTGACTTTACGAATTCAAAACCGGCACCCAAACGGTTCAGTCGTCGGAATCCCGGAAATCTCGCGAGTTTTAACACCAATTTACGTTATAACGTAAACCATTAACCAGATATCGGTTATAACCGATGTTTGAAGTCCGCGACCAAAATCAAAACCACCGGAAAATTTAAATAAACGAACACAGTCCGAAATCAGACCAAATACATCTCGTTTTTCTCCTATAAATTGACCCACAACCGACGACAAACCTTTTCGCTCAAAAACACATCTTTTCACGGCGTAATTCCACTCGCCGGAATAAATCTGTTCGTCGCCGGAAAACCGATTTCCCCATTGCCGAGCCTCTGAAGCTTATACCGGAGATATCCATACTCTTTCTAGGCTTTTCGGAGACTTGCTGCTACAAGACACCTGACGCCGGAGTTGAATTCTGTCGCCGGAGTTCCGCCGGAAAACAGAGGATCCAGTCGGTATAATTCTCCGCCCAGTTTCTTTTCCTTTTTCACAATTATCTCACCTTAATGAACTGTAAAACACTAATAAACCGATAAAAACTCTGAACCAATCGATTTCCGAACTCTGGTTATATTCCAGCGAGGAAGACGATGTTTTTCTGTATTATATAAGTATAATATAAATCATGAAATTAATCGGGTTAGACACACAGTCCAGCGGTGGACTGTGTGCACATATAAAACGCAAAACGTCTCAAGTTCGAATCCCGTCTCACACACGCTGCCTTAATAAAATCCATTTTTTTGTTTACTGAACCGGAGTCGCCTTAGATATATGTTAAGTATATTAACAACCGGAATAATAACCAAGTTAGACACACAGTCCAGCGGTGGACTGTGTGTTTGTTTATATCGCAGGTCACGAGTTCGAGTCCGGTCTTCAGCACCGACTCGGACAATTATCTCTTCTTTTTAATTAAGGCAGAAAAGGAAATAACTAATTAGTATTTAAGTATAATAAAAATCTAATGATATAACATGTTGAACACACAGTCCAGCGGTGGACTGTGTGTTGGATTAAACCACAGGTCCCGGGTTCGAGACCTGTGGAGTGCATGACCGTTTCACTTAAAATGTTTTTAAAATAAAATGAATTTCGGTTTAATCTAATTAATATATATATATAATTAAAATCAGATATATAACGGGTTAGACACGTAGCTCAGTTGGTAGAGCTGCGTGCACGCGTACGGGAGGTCTCGGGTTCGAGCCTCACTCAGCGCACAATAATATGCCATCGAACCGGTCAACGGTCAGGTCAACGGTCAACGGTCCGGTCAACGGTCAGAAAAAAATAATTTTTTTTATTATTTTTATTTAATTATTTTAATTAAAAATCAATTATAAATACTTAAAAATAACATTTTTAAGGTTAGAAAATAGCCTCAAACTCACAAAAATACACCCAACAATCCTACTAAAATAGTTTAGTAAAATCCGTTTACTTACCAAAACCATAATGCGATTTATCTAGGTTAAATCTCACTCGTGGTTAAAACCACTTAGCGTGCATTCAACGTCATCAACCGAACGCACCCACTGTGAGTGAATCTTACAATTCCCCCTTTTAAATTACACGTTTTGGGGTGTGTCATGTGTTATGAAATTAATTAATTTATTTATTTAAACTTGTGCCATACCACATCATGACTTAAACTTAGATTGTTTTATTGTTGTGATTTACTTATATTCCTTTGTCAAATTATGTGAAACTCATACATTAAGCCCATCAGTTCCTCGTGGGAGACGAGTAGAACATCGCGTGCTTCAATTCAAATTCATTATTGTACATGTGTGTTTCATTGAGTTTATATTGTTTGTAGTTGTGTCATTCATATCATCATGTTTATGCAATTCATTCATCAGGCCCCTCAGTTCCTCGTGAGAGACGAGTTGAGCATCGCGTGCCTTTAATTGTCCCATTATTATTCATGAGTGTTTCATTTAACATCTTATGATTGTTGATCAAGTTACATCTAATTTTACTCATGTTTGGTTGTGCACATATTTCATAATCAATTTAAATAAATTTGTTCAAATGTTATTCCATAGGATTCACTCGCCAACATTATGTTGATCCAAAAACCTTTTTACACATGATACAGGTGAACAGGTTGAAGCAATGATAACATAGGATATGCCTTAGAAGAGAACAAAGAAGTTAGATTGTTAGTTAGATCATGTTGTAGCAATCATTGTAAATTTACATTTAATTTGTATTAATGAATATGAAACGTTTAATAAATGTCATAAGCTTTGATGATAACCCAATCATGCCCCGATCACCTTTTCCGCTGCGGGTCGGGGTGTGACAAATATACATATTCATTATACATATATACATATTCATTATACACATATCGATGTTCATGAATTCAATTTATTTTCATATTCTCATTATCCAAAGATTTTATGCAATTTTCAAATCTCATCAAAGTAAGTTCTGCGACGGGCATGTAGTAACTGGAAGGGTACAAGTACCGGTAGTCGGAACGTCCTGTTTAGGCTGGCATTCGTATAAATCCAATATAACGGACCAGTTTGCCTACCTGGGGACTAACGATGAGAGTACGAAGGACCTATTAGGCCAAAGCATGCCACACCAAACGTCGTTCGAACTAACCCTACTTTGAGGTGTCACCGTGTCTACACCTGGACACATTCCGAATATCACACGTTGTATACATATTTCTCGATTTTCTCCGGGTTTTTGTGTACGCAACCAGGCAGAAACCGTGCGAACCATATGAAAAACCGGTATTCATGGGGGCCCACATGATTACACAGGTAAAGTATGGCGGCATGACGGGCCTAACAGCGAGCAAAGCCCAAGACATCCTATGGATGTAGTATTTTTTTTTGTATAAATATTTTATGAATGTTCATTCTTGAATGCGACCCATGATTCCAAAAGCATCCAACTCATACCTTTGTCACTTATTCCTTGTAGATGTCTTCTAACCTCGCCCGTAGGAAGACGAGAGCAAGAAAAGCCCGCGAGCGCATGGCTGCCTTAATCGCTCAACAAATGGCTGCCGTAATACCCAACATTGTAATCCAAGTTCAACAAGCACTTACCAATAATCCTGTCAATCAAGCAAACCAAAACATTTTCAACTCTCCCCCAAATACCACTAAATGTACCTACAAGCACTTCAAATCATGCGACCCTCCGAAATACAAAGGGACTGAAGGCGTCACCGCTCTCCTCCATTGGTTTGAAGAAATGGAGAATACTTTTCTAAATTGCGATTGCCCTGATGATTGCAAAGTGCGTTATGCTACCGGTCGATTATATGGGATAGCACTTACTTGGTGGAATACAGAGAAGTCCAAACGAGGTGTGGAAGATGCTATGTCCTTAACTTGGAATGAATTGAAGGAAATCATGACCAGACGATTTTGCCCAAGGAGCGAAATCAAGAAGTTAGAAGACGAATTTTACTCATTGAAGCAAATGGAAGGAGACCACATCACCTACAACAAAAGGTTCCTCGAATTACATCAAATGGTTCCCAACATGTTTACTCCCCTCTACCGTTTGATCGAGCACTACATTCGTGGTCTTCCGTCAAAGATTCAAGACCCTGTGATAAGTACCAAGCCTGCAACTTTGGAAGCAGCAATGGAGCTAGCAACAGAGCTCACCGAGAACCGAATCCGAAACAAAGACTTCAAGGAGGAGAAGAGGAAGGATAAAGAATCGACTGAAACCTCCGACTCCACTCAAACTGAATCCCCTTCTCAACCCAATCCTAAGAGAAGAAGAGTCGGGCGACTTTTCGCTGCTACTCAACGAAATCAACCCGTTTTTCATGCCATACCCATCCGAGCTATCCCAATCACCCAAGTGGCACCCAACTCAGCTTACCCAAATAAGAAACCATATCTTGGACCTCACCCTCGATGCAACAACTGTTTTTATCACCATCCCCTTACTTTACTTTGCCGGCTATGTACAACTTGTGGACGCTATGGTTATTTGAGCAATGTTTGTCGCACCTTTCAAGACCAAACCTTTTCCCCTACTCAAAACATGGCCCAAACTTATCACCAACCCCAATACCCCATGTTCCCATATGCGCGAGCCTGTTTCAATTGTGGCGACCCTACCCACTTTAGAAACACATGCCCTCAATTGGTTAACGTTATCAACACTCAAGCCCAATCAAACCCAGTTAACCAAGTAAACCAAGAAAACCCAACCACTATGCCACCAGCAAGAGGAAGAGTCTTCAATATCAACGCCAATCCTGTCGAAGATAATGACGGCCCAGATGAAGATACTCAGCTAGTCCTCTTCGCCGAGGATCCAGATTCAATTCCTATCGTTTAGTTTATGTTTTTCCATGTGTAGACTGTTAGGGAAATTATTGGATATTATATATTATATATTGTTTTCAGTATATGCTTTTGCCGAGGCCGTAGCTCCCCATCCATCGAGGTTGAGTTTGATCCCCATTTTATTATGGGTTGATCAGGGCGTGCCCGCACGATCGGCTCCGTTTGTTTGAGCCTTGATCGGTTATTTCATTTTACATTTCAATACATGCAATACGCTCGGCTCCGTTTGATTGAGCCTTGAGCGCACATTTCAATTTACATTTCCAGTTCATGCAATACGTTCGGCTCCGTTTGATTGAGCCTTGAGCGCACATTTCAATTTAGATTTCCAGTTCATGCAATACGTTCGGCTCCGCTTGATTGAGCCTTGAGCGCACATTTCAATTTATATTTCCAGTTCATGCAATACGTTCGGCTCCGTTTGATTGAGCCTTGAGCGCACATACAATTCCATTCAATACGTTCGGCTCCGTTTGATTGAGCCTTGAGCGCACAGACAATTTCATTATCAGTATCTTGTGGTTGTGGTGTTTGTAGTAGAGTCGTATCGAACTAACCATAACTTGCGGATAAAGTCAATGAAAATTTGACAAGGATATGGTGGATACGCCGCTGGTACTTCCTATATATAAGTATTCTTGTCAAATGATCGGAGGCATTATCAGGTGGTTATGAGAGGTTCCATGCATAGGCTGTTTGTGTGGTTAAGTTATTCATTTCAGTACATGCAATACGCTCGGCTCCACCCGATTGAGCCTTGAGCACACAATTTCAATTTCAGTACATTCAATACGTTCGGCTCCGTTTGATTGAGCCTTGAGCGCACATCCATTTCATTTTCAGTACATGCAATACGATCGGCTCCGTTCGATTGAGCCTTGATCGCACAGATATATTTCATTTCAGTATTTTATGTTTGTTGTATTGGTTGTAGAGTTGTAGGACTAATCATAATTCACTGATAAAACTAATGAAAATTTGGCAAGAATATGGTGGATACGCCGCGGGTACTTCCTATATATAAGTATTCTTGCCAAAGGATCAGAGGCATTATCGGACGGTTATGAGAAGTTCTATGTAGGATTTATTAGTTTCTTGGTAACCAATCATAACTTGTGGATAAAACTAATGAAAATTTGGCAAGAATATGGTGGATACGCCGCTGGTACTTCCTATATATAAGTATTCTTGCCAAAGGATCAGAGGCATTATCAGGCGGTTATGAGAAGTTCCATGTAGGATTTAGTATTGCCTTGGTTGGAATTTGTGTTACATTTATATCATTATGTTATTTAAAGAGATTGGAATGTGTTCCATTTCTACATAAACTAACCTCTCCATCATAACAAACGAGAGAGGAACTTCCACCATTCAAACATATATGCTATCAGAATGTGGATTCAAATATTTGCTGTTGTGTTTATTCATGTTCAAATATCTGCTGTTGTGTTTATTCATGATCAAATATTTGCTGATATGTTTATTCATGTTCAAATATTTGCTGATGTGTTCATTCATGTTTGAATATTAGCTGTTGTGCTTACTTATGTTCAAATATCAGATGTTGCGTTTTTATTTATGTTCCATGTAGATTGTAGTGTTAGAAGTTTTGCCTTAGGATATAACCATATTTTCCCAAACGTACCTAAACTCTTATGCATGATATCATTTTTAGCGAATCATTCCTGTTTATCAATATTCATACAGTAGGCAACAAAAAGCGATTCCCGAATAGGGTACCTAACCCTTACAAGGAACGTTACCGCCTCGAACAAAAACTTAAGCCCTTATTTTGTTAAGCATACAACTGTCAAACAAAACATCATCATTCTTTTAGTCAAATATATCACAATTTAAATTTCGGGACGAAATTTCTTAAAAGCAGGGGATACTGTAACATCCGTCAAAAACGGATTTACCAAACCCGCTCCGTTTATCAACCGAACAGTCAGTCAAAATTTTCGTTGCGAATTAAATGCCCAAAATATTTTTAAACGATCCGTAATCAATTATTATACGGGAATATATATTTAGTTTTTGAAAAACTGTCAAAAATCGCAAAATAAAAATGAATTGCTTCTGCCGGGTTTCGAACCCGGGTCTGTACCGAGTCACTCAGCGACTTATCTCACATAACACAAACCACTGCGCCACTTGTTCTGTTTGGTAAGTATTGAAATCATTTAATTGATAAAGTGACTTTACGAATTCAAAACCGGCACCCAAACGGTTCAGTCGTCGGAATCCCGGAAATCTCGCGAGTTTTAACACCAATTTACGTTATAACGTAAACCATTAACCAGATATCGGTTATAACCGATGTTTGAAGTCCGCGACCAAAATCAAAACCGCCGGAAAATTTAAATAAACGAACACAGTCCGAAATCAGACCAAATACATCTCGTTTTTCTCCTATAAATTGACCCACAACCGACGACAAACCTTTTCGCTCAAAAACACATCTTTTCACGGCGTAATTCCACTCGCCGGAATAAATCTGTTCGTCGCCGGAAAACCGATTTCCCCATTGCCGAGCCTCTGAAGCTTATACCGGAGATATCCATACTCTTTCCAGGCTTTTCGGAGACTTGCTGCTACAAGACACCTGACGCCGGAGTTGAATTCTGTCGCCGGAGTTCCGCCGGAAAATAGAGGATCCAGTCGGTATAATTCTCCGCCCAGTTTCTTTTCCTTTTTCACAATTATCTCACCTTAATGAACTGTAAAACACTAATAAACCGATAAAAACTCTGAACCAATCGATTTCCGAACTCTGGTTATATTCCAGCGAGGAAGACGATGTTTTTCTGTATTATATAAGTATAATATAAATCATAAAATTAATCGGGTTAGACACACAGTCCAACGGTGGACTGTGTGCACATATAAAACGCAAAACGTCTCAAGTTCGAATCCCGTCTCACACACGCTGCCTTAATAAAATCCATTTTTTTGTTTACTGAACCGGAGTCGCCTTAGATATATGTTAAGTATATTAACAACCGGAATAATAACCAAGTTAGACACACAGTCCAGCGGTGGACTGTGTGTTTGTTTATATCGCAGGTCACGAGTTCGAGTCCGGTCTTCAGCACCGACTCGGACAATTATCTCTTCTTTTTAATTAAGGCAGAAAAGGAAATAACTAATTAGTATTTAAGTATAATAAAAATCTAATGATATAACATGTTGAACACACAGTCCAGCGGTGGACTGTGTGTTGGATTAAACCACAGGTCCCGGGTTCGAGACCTGTGGAGTGCATGACCGTTTCGCTTAAAATGTTTTTAAAATAAAATGAATTTCGGTTTAATCTAATTAATATATATATATAATTAAAATCAGATATATAACGGGTTAGACACGTAGCTCAGTTGGTAGAGCTGCGTGCACGCGTACGGGAGGTCTCGGGTTCGAGCCTCACTCAGCGCACAATAATATGCCATCGAACCGGTCAACGGTCAGGTCAACGGTCAACGGTCCGGTCAACGGTCAGAAAAAAATAATTTTTTTTATTATTTTTATTTAATTATTTTAATTAAAAATCAATTATAAATACTTAAAAATAACATTTTTAAGGTTAGAAAATAGCCTCAAACTCACAAAAATACACCCAACAATCCTACTAAAATAGTTTAGTAAAATCCGTTTACTTACCAAAACCATAATGCGATTTATCTAGGTTAAATCTCACTCGTGGTTAAAACCACTTCGCGTGCATTCAACGTCATCAACCGAACGCACCCACTGTGAGTGAATCTTACAATTCCCCCTTTTAAATTACACGTTTTGGGGTGTGTCATGTGTTATGAAATTAATTAATTTATTTATTTAAACTTGTGCCATACCACATCATGACTTAAACTTAGATTGTTTTATTGTTGTGATTTACTTATATTCCTTTGTCAAATTATGTGAAACTCATACATTAAGCCCATCAGTTCCTCGTGGGAGACGAGTAGAACATCGCGTGCTTCAATTCAAATTCATTATTGTACATGTGTGTTTCATTGAGTTTATATTGTTTGTAGTTGTGTCATTCATATCATCATGTTTATGCAATTCATTCATCAGGCCCCTCAGTTCCTCGTGAGAGACGAGTTGAGCATCGCGTGCCTTTAATTGTCCCATTATTATTCATGAGTGTTTCATTTAACATCTTATGATTGTTGATCAAGTTACATCTAATTTTACTCATGTTTGGTTGTGCACATATTTCATAATCAATTTAAATAAATTTGTTCAAATGTTATTCCATAGAATTCACTCGCCAACATTATGTTGATCCAAAAACCTTTTTACACATGATACAGGTGAACAGGTTGAAGCAATGATAACATAGGATATGCCTTAGAAGAGAACAAAGAAGTTAGATTGTTAGTTAGATCATGTTGTAGCAATCATTGTAAATTTCCATTTAATTTGTATTAATGAATATGAAACGTTTAATAAATGTCATGAGCTTTGATGATAACCCAATCATGCCCCGATCACCTTTTCCGCTGCGGGTCGGGGTGTGACACTGCTGACCTACAGAATTTAGGATCTTGATTGTAGAAATTATATCCCAAACAATTGTGAGAGAAATTGAAATGCAAATGTAACATCAACCGGATAAACACTAATTCTTTAAAATATATTAAAAGCTCACATAATAAGAAAAACTAAAAACACCAGGCCACATAATCATCAAATTTCAAATTTTAACAATTCATTTGTCACACCCTAACCGATGGCAGAAGCATCGGGGTGGGCGTAGTAGATTGCTCGAGACTTTATAATGCTAATTTCTGAAAACTATTTAAAGGAACAATATTTCATTTCATTTCAAATTCGATTACATTGATAGGAAACAAAGTACAACAACATACTGAAATCAAACTACAACACCTTATTCAAGAAACACGATCAAAATAATTCTAAGTCTAAATGGGTTTCTAGTTTATCCTAATAGATTCCATGCATCCATATCATCATCCTGAACCTGCAACATATATAAAAGTATAGTTCAACACACGAGGCATTGGCGAGTATACAGGTTTGACTACTAAGTAATAAAAGTTTAAACGATCCACATGCATAAATGTTTACTTGTCTAACGCACAATACTAGTAAGGAAACTATACATGCCAACCCAAAGTTTACTGCTAGCGTAATCTAATCATAGCAATGACTAGACCGTTTTGTTTACTTAACATGACATCAAGAATACGGGCAGTGCGTTAATCCTATAGCACTATACATGTTAAGGGAGACTTGTACACAGTTAATGATGTAGCATAAAATATTCGATTTCTAGCATATAAGTTTGCATGTATTCGCATTAAGCATGTATATATGGATGTTTGGTTTTGTGATTTAACATAAGATGTAGTGATTTAGTTTTACTATTTTGGATCAACATAACACAAATGAAAAGTGAAAACCATATATATTTAACTAAAGTAATAAAGACAATTAACTTATAACATCATGACTAATGGGCATTATAGGGCGTGAAGCAGCTTAATAACGCCTCTAACATCATCCTTGTGGACTTTACAGGGGCATGAAGAGGAATGGACATTTCTAATATAATGCCAATTGAGGAAAGTAACAATAGAAAGTAATGATGGAATGAAGCCATTAAGGGGCGTTAACCATTATACAATTTTTTATACGGCGTTTTGATGCTAAGTGGCGGAAAATGTCTATTAGGGGCATTAACCATTACGGATAGCCTAAGGTTAAAATTTAAAATAACTTATTAAATTGACAGTATTCATTAATATTTAATGAGCTTTTAGGACCCGTGCATTGAGGCGAGACATTAAAACCTGCTGGGAAGCGCGGAGAATATCTACTATTTATTTATGTCGACAAAACAATGTCATGAAAGTACGAATAATGTTAGGTGTGTTTTCGTTGGTTCACAGGGGTTGTATTTTACAATCACATTCTTCCATGTGAAGCTCCCAAATCACACCGATGTTCAAAAGCATAGAGTGGCCATCACGAGGGCGTTTTTCAAGAAAAGCTGAGATGATGCTACTAGATGAAGCTACAAGTACACTAGATGCAGAGCCAGAGAAATGCATTCAAGAGGCTCTCGAGCGCAGACATACAAACACAATGCCAGCTTTGCCCATGATCCA
Source organism: Scalesia atractyloides (assembly GCA_947069175.1). NCBI lineage: Eukaryota > Viridiplantae > Streptophyta > Magnoliopsida > Asterales > Asteraceae > Scalesia > Scalesia atractyloides. Next base: position 75,470,622 of record CAMTDV010000028.1, read on the forward strand.
TGTGTTAACCTCAACTTGTGCAAAGTAAACCATGCGCAAGCCATGCCCAAGTGCAATCCCTTCCCTACACGCAATCCCAATAAAGTATAGTTTTGCTTAGGGACAAGCGTATACTATTACTACTATGCCCAACCTAAATACGAGCATGAAATCTTATGCGGAAAGGACATTGCACGAGCAAGGTGCACGACGCAAAGTAAACTTTGTTCAGCACAAAGTACAAGGGCAATTATACCTTTAATTTTCGTGTAAACCCTAATCCAATCAATGTGGCGGCTGAGTGTGGTAAATCTTGCATGCTCACTCACACACACTCGAGTAGCTTGAAACTATATCAAACGGACTTTGATTGAGGTGATTTAAAAGGACATGGATTCGTCTTGTTGAGATTTATAAGCCTCGTCAGATGCCGTCACGGGAAACCGCTATCTATTTGAGATAGTTAAACGACTTCTAGGCTTCTAAATAAAAAAACCATCGTTGGATTTGGTCGAATATGTGTTGTAAAGCTTCAATCCAGGCTTGAAGACAATCCGATGGTTTAATCTTTGGGAATCGTCTGATCTCTGCTGCTAGGTTATCCAAAAATGGGAATTGGAGCTTTATGGTGGTTTCTCTCTCTCTCTCTCTCACACACTCTTCTCTCTACCACTCTTTTTCTCTCTCTAAAGCTTGGTGAAGAAGTAAGAAAGATGACCCATAAACCCTGATTTCATCCTTTTATACCATAATGTTTGTGAAATTAGCGCAATCAACCCTAAAACTTCAAAAAGAATAAAACCAATCCGATACTTATGTTTATATACAAAAAAGGCTAAATTTGAGGTGTTGCACTATTACACCTGGTGAGTTCATGAGGGGGTTTGGATATGGAGAGGTAGCAATATTTGTCACATGTGTTAAACGGTTTTGAAAAGTTAGTTTGTTAAGCCAAGCTCAATATTAGTTACTTAACCGAACTAAACTAGTTACGTAGTTATGTTTGGCTCCATACATAGGTGATTTGTAGTTCATTTTGCGTCTTGGAAAAGAAATACATAAAATACATAATTCCCACATTTCTTTCGTTTCTTTCTCATTTAAAACAACAAAAGAATTTTCCTTAAACGTTACCAAACCGGTTCCATACCATATATAATACATAAAACAAAACGTAGTTGCTTTAAATTTCAATGTCAAGTTATAATTTGGATGATAGTTACTTATCATTCTTTTCATGTAGCCCTTTCTCTAAAATGATCAAAGCTTAGTTGTTGTACCTTTGACTTCAACTGGACCTACACGGCTACACAATCTCTAAGTTGCTATCCCATTTTGGCCTTTGGGTTACATATATCTAACCATTCAGTTGGACCTACAGGCTACACAGCTACATCTTTTGGGCTTGGGTTATGTCCATAATAATCTTGAACATTGTGGTTATATCACGAATAAGATATGAATCTTTTTGCTTTTCTTTTGGATATGGCTACATAATTATTGTGAATATAATGAGGTGGAGCCCTAAATGTGTGTTTCTTTTGTTTATTATGATGTGGGTGGAGTTGGTAGGTGTTGATTGCTTCATATGTGCCTCTCATTACAAAATAACCCCAATTATATGCACAAAATCTTGAACAATTCATCATGACCGCAACTAAAAAAGCCATTTTATCATATAAATATTCTAGTCTTTCAGTAGTTTCAAAATAAAAATTGAGATCATAGTTATATCTTATATTAAAAACAAACAAATAAAATGTTATGTGAGATTCCCTTTAGTGGATTATATTCTCCAAGCTATAATCTTATCTAAGGCAATGTAAAAGGAACAATATTGGAGAATCGTATTCTTGCTCCATCTCCATTTTTTACTTTGTACAATCCACAATCCCATCATGTGCAAATTTTGCTACATAAGCTATAATATTAGTAATCATAAGTTTAATACATAATCAATTTATTCAATACCTACATAACACATTTGTACCACCAAAAGCTTTGTTGATTTAACGAGAGAGCAAAATGAGTGAGGTAGACGTTTATGTAACCGCCTTATGCATTACTGTTTTCTAGCTTTCCTTTTGTGGGATCGTAAACTTGAAGAACTCCATTTTGTGTTCCAGATTTTTGCTCAATTATTGCTTTTAAGTACGTTTTATTTAAGCTTTTCATTAGTATTAAAGTACTTTTCAACAAAAAGAATAGGGCGTAATTTATTATAGACTATGCGAGGATGCCCTTAAGAACATGTAGAACAAAAGCATCAAATTCTTACCTAAAAAAAGCACCTCAAAGTTACAAAATAAATGCTTATGGCACGAGAATTACCCCAACCATGCAAACGAATATAGACATTCTAATTATATATTATTAACATCTAAGTTATATGAAATGTTAAATAAAGAACATAAAATGTGAATATAGGTTACACACAGTGTATATCACTCTCCCTAGTCCCTTGCTACTTGTACTAAGCATAGGTGTATGTTACGATTTTCATAGTTCTTTACCTAAAAGTGATTTCGTTTTTAACGGCAAATTTGGAACACTGATGGACCATTGGAGTATCATCGTAATACTAGCGGAACCACCCGATCATATCCATCTCCACTAGGCATAAATGCATAATGCCTATAAACCAATTCAGGAGGAAACCCAATAAATATGTGAAAACCCCTCCTTATGGATCGAACTCATAACTTATTGGTCCAAAATCTTATCTCACCTCAATGCCACTGGGCTATAAAATGATGAGCTGATTTCGTATTAAACGTGTCAATACGTTGCATATACTTATGAGGGAGGGATCAAATAAAACTATAAACCTAAGAATGGAAAGCAAAAATCAGGAGATTTTTTCTAGGTAAATCAACAGCTAAAATGAAAAAAGGAGTGATCACATCTACTAAATATGACATTTTTGTGGTTAGAAAAAAGGCAAGAAAAAAAACTGTACTGTGCTTTTAGTTCTTTATTAGATAAAAAACTTTTATACATTTTATTATATCTAATTTGAGTATAGTATTACTTTGAGTATAGTATTACCAGACTAAGTCATCTGAGTCAGTTTTTTTATATTTTCTTGGAAGAATTCACATAAAGCCTGTTGGTTGGAACTTATTACATCTCATAAATTTCACAATTTTATATTAACCAGGCCATGCACTTATTATATATGCATACATAGCACCTCATTAACCCAAAACACTCCCTCCCCGTCTCCATCGATAGAATATATTGTGGTGCATTATGTGCACCAAAATGTCACTAAACCCCAACATTCCACCCTCTTTAACAACAAAACTTACCATAATTTCTATTTTGGTATTCCTTTCCTTCTCCTTCACCACCTCCTCCCAAACGTGCAAAAGCACGTGCGGCCCGATACCGGTGAAATACCCGTTTGGCACCGGATCGGGCTGCGGTGACCCTCGGTTCCAAACCCGAGTAACATGCACTAACCAACATCTCACCTTCATCACACACACCGGATGCTACCCGATCACCGATATCGACTACACTCACCAAATCATGTATATAACCGACCCCTCGATGTCGACGTGCGCTTGCACCCAACCAAGCAAAGGCTTTAGCCTCGACTGGGACGCGCCATTTAGTTTCCATGACAATACTGTTTTCGCCCTACTCAATTGTGACGTCTCGTCGTCGCCAATATTTAAAACCGACAGAAATAACAACTCGGTTTCTCCGGTTTGTGATACCGGAAGTGGGAGTCGAGTTTGTGAACATCTAAACTCGTGCCAAGCGGTTAGTAGACTCGGTGTCCCTGTGTCCACTTGTTGTGTCTACACTCCTGTGGACCTCGGGCCGTCCTTCGAGATGGACTTGCAAAAGTTGAACTGTGGTTCGTACTCGGGTTTGTATGGGTTCGATGAACATCCGGATGATCCCGAAGGTTGGAAATATGGCGTCGCGATAAAGTATAAGTTTAATTTTAACAATGAGTACCCACCAATGTGTGGTGATTGTGAGAATAGCAATGGAGTTTGCGGGTACAGTGGACCGTATAATGCATTTGTATGTAATTGCCGCAGTGGTATTAATACCACACGGGATTGTTCATTTGAAGCCACATGGAACGGTTCTTCCAGATTTCTTCCTGTTAGCGACGGTATGTATTGTGTCACCATATCTCTTTTTGTGACGGGTGTACGTTTTAACATGTTATTTGTATGTGCAGTGGGTTTGTGGATACACGCGTTGGCGGCGTGGCTAGTGACATGGATGATGGCGTAGATTGCGAGTGCAATCGATATTGGGAAGTCATGACTAGGTTAACTGATTGTACTTTTAGTGACAGCTTTCGTATGTTCTTTCGTAGTATTTGTTGCTTAATTCATGTGACTTTTTTTTATGATGACAATGTGACGCTTTGTTTAGCTTGAAAAAATTGCTACTATGTGACTACAAGTGTTCAAAACTAATAACAAAAAAATATTATTAAAAAGTTGTGAATTGTGATCATCCAAAACGGAATAGAATATGGTTCTACTTCCTACTGTACAAAAGACACAGTTCGGCCCACTTTTTTAATCAAACTTCTATGAGCCTTTTACCGAATTACTCACTTTTTTCCAACGTTTTATATTGAATTATGTTTAAAACATCCAACCCTCCTTTAATCACTTCACTTTATGACGAAATCGTAACTATAAAATTAACTTTAATAAAACAATAGATACATGTTCTCAAGTCCAAAAATACTCATAAAGGAGCAAAATATCCTGCACATTGCAACAGTTGATACCGCAAGAAAAATCTTTACTACAACAAAAGAAGAAACAGAAATTTAATTGACAACAGTATATGATTAGACGTAAGAATAATATCCTGGCCTAATAAAATATCACGAAATTTTTATTTAAAAAAAATATATATATTGTAACTTCATACTTTGTTTTTAGAAGTAGATATATAAGCACAACGCAATGATAATTACAATGTTGTTTTGTTGGGTATAAGAGTAAAACCAAATAAGTGTAAATTAATCATACATATTACAAAACTAATGAGATTCTGATACCACCGACACTCGGCATAGCAATCAATACGTATATTACATCAATTGAAAACTATAAAAACGAAAATTACTTGCAAGTTAAATTAAGATAAACTAAAGATATAATTAATTAACAACTAACTTTGGGATTTAATATATATTTTTTTGCTTAAATTTAGTTAAAAATAATAAAAAGGATAAGAAAGTGAAAACAAAACAAAAATCAAACAGAATAACAAACCATAAAAATGGACAGCGGGAGCGGGGCTCTGAACCCGGGGCGCTTGGGCAAGGGTTGAAGCATGTGATCACTGGGCACTTTTTTTTTTGAACGGCTAATTTCTTCCTAATCAGTCTGTTTAGAAGTTGGTTGGTCTTTTCTACCTACTTTTTATGAAGTTTTTATATATAAACACATTAAATTTCTTCCTAATCAGTTTGTTTAGAAGTTGGTTGGTCTTTTCTACCTACTTTTTATGAAGTTTTTATATATAAACACATAAAGTTGTTCTAGTGAAAAAAAAAGTCACTTCTGGAAAAAAAATTATATTTTTTATTTTTCTATTAAGAACGGATTTTATTGTAAACGGCCGTTGCAACAATGAGAATAAGATAATAATGCAACGGGTGGTTGACAAAATGAAACGATACAACAAAGTGAGTTTATGAAGGGGGTTTGTGGTAACGGCGGGAAATATTTTTATTGAAGTTGTGCTACGTTACTTGTTTTGTTGTTAACTAATTGTTATATCTTATTGCAATCGGTATTAAAGTAATAGAACCACTAGAATATACTACATGTTATAAATAACATAACATTTATGTAATAGTTTTATTGTTTCTTCATCAAAAAATACGTTTATAAAAGATATTATATATATATATATATATATATATATATATATATATATTATATGTATGGGTTCATTTGAGAAAAAAATTTAATTGCGAAGAAAAAGAATAAAGGATATAATTGTAAAATATTAAACAGTTTTTCTTTTATCTTATTTATTACTATCTTTAAGTAATTAATTACTTATAAATAATATTATTCTACATACTACTTTTTTTGCCTACACAAACAAAAAGTTATCCTACACATTACGAAAATCATCCTACATTTATTTAAATTTATCATACACAACTCGTAATTTATTTTACACCTAATAATTTGTCCTACACTCTAAATTATTTTTTTTTTACTTTTTGAAAAAATATATATTTTGATATTAAGTTACAAATTTAATGTAGTTAGCTATTAAAAAGTAATACTAGAATTTAATGATCTATGTAAGTTTACAAATACACACCTACATTAAAACTAAATGCAAATAATAAATGAAGTAAAATAAAGCATTTTATTGGTTAAAATTTATTTTCTCCTTTTACAAAAAAATTATTCTCATTATATATAGGATTGTGTTTATTTGTGAACAATCTCTTTAATTGTGAACACTAGTGAACTAATTCAATTCTTTGATTATCGATACATAAGTGTAAATCAATGGCGAAGATTTGATTATAAAAATACACTAGTGTATTTTACGATTTGATGATGTAAATCAATAAACAGAATTTGTTCACTCAATTAACAAATATGCTAGTGTTCACTGTATAACCTCACCCTATATATATATTGGTTAGGATCATTAGATCTAATAAAGAAAAAATATAGGATATATGCCGGGTGTAGTGTGTGGACTGTAAAGTTAAACATACAACTTCTTAGTGACATATAAAAAAACTGAGTAGACCAATGATGCTATTTATTTTATACCGGGTTAGCTAACTTTCATTTTATGTGTAAAACAGCTTTGAAATGTCAGTTACACAAAGTGACCTAGTTTGTTAAGCCAAAGTCAATATTCGTTACTTAATTAAATCAGTTAGGTAGTTATGTTTTGGCCCTATAAATATTTGTAATTCATTTGAATTGGGAAAAAAAGGCTACTTGGACGCGAATCAAACCGGGTCCAATAGTCACCGTATAAGTGGCAAGAAAAATAAGACCCGCCTAACGGGTTACCCAACAGGCTAAACAGGTCACTGAAAATCACACAACAATTCAGGAGTTTAACCGGCCCACTTGCAGCAATCATTTACTGGCCACCGGTCACGATCACCCTCACTGACCCAAACAGAACACACTTGGCTTGTTTTTCTTCTTCTAAAATGGCCCGTTAACCAACCGCCCATTTCGCTACATCTAAAGAGAACATAGCAAACCAAAAAGACATGGATCAGTTTGATTTTGATTCAAGGGAGGTAATCAGACTCTATTCAACGAAACCCGATTTAACACTCATACAAATGCAAATGCAAACACAATTCGACGATTGTGTGTGCACTGCAGATTAGTAGCAAGAACACAGCAGTAGCAAATTAGAACATAGCAGAAGATTAAGCTATCTTGGGTGATGATAAATGGGCCCAGCTATATTTAATCTGTATGCACAATAACCATCTAAAAGAATCTGCACAGTTACTAGTCACTCGAAGAGCTGGAAAATTCCATTGAACCGTGCACGCATGCATTAAAATCGTTAACAAGTTTGGGATCACTAAAGTGGTTAAACTTGACCTATGTCTTAACTTCTAAGCAGTTTTATCCTATGAGCTCTGCACATGAATGTTTATAAGCAACATATCCCAAAAGAAGATAACAGGATGAAAAAAAGAAATAAAATCATTTTTAGATGTTAATCATCAGATATCTAGTTAGAAGCTTACATTATCGACAAACTTATCAAACTGACTCTTGATTTACCGCCAACATGTGATATCTCATGCGATCAATACCATTTAACCTTACACAACATAAGATCTGCTCTGGCAATTCCTCAGCTTTGTTACCCTGATTCACAGTAAAAAAGTCCCTGGTTTTATACATTGAACTGTAGAAACATGAAAGAAAACGAGAAAACGCATAATCATGGACAATAACTTGCCTGAATTGTGAGCCCCACATCCAATATGCAATTCTTTAGTCGATCTTGGAATGCTTCAAACCCTTTCCTGGAGATGTAACTAAATCTATGCATATCCAAATCAATCTCAAAGTAATTTTCTCCCTATAAAACAGTATTTACGCGGTTTAATGAATATGTTTGAAATTTACTTTTAAAAATAACATGCAGAAACTCACTTGGTAGAATTCATGTTGTGGACGTGAAAGCACGGGCTTTTCATTATAAGCATGCATAGTTTCCTCTCGGGTGCACTCAACTGAAGGTCCTCAACGTTTACAACTCGACCCAATATTTTCAACCTTTCGCGAAATGGTACGAGCATATCAACAGGAAAACCTTTGACCTTTTCTATTTCATCGCCCAAAATCCTCTGTTCACACAAAAAGAACAATATCGAATAAGTACACATTAAAGGGTAGAAGATAGATATTTGATTGTTACCCTCATGTTATCTTGAAACTGGCTTGAAAGCTCCTTTGAGTAACCATCAGAAAGTCTGAAGTACAAAACGATATTCATTCCTTCACCGTCTATTTCTCCTTGGAAGAAGGCAGCAGGGTACAATGGGACCTTTAGATTTTATCGAGAAAATACACAAAAAATGTCATTTTTTTAAATTAAAAATCACAAATACAAATATATGAAAATACCTACCTGTACATTTACAACGAGGATAGAAGGTAGTTCACCCGAAGAACTAACAGCAGGGAGCTCAACAAACCGAGCAATGTGATCGATTTTCCTTTGAGATAAAAACACGTCAACACCGAACGGATAATACGCCGCATAATTAGGAGCATGTTCCTTCTTTTTATCCCTGTAAGCATTAAACATCCCCGTTAAAAAGTTAGAAGCAAATACGGATTACATGTTTATACAATCCATTAGCACTTAATTACCTCAAATAATTCTCCGCGCGTACCCTAAACGTCTTCGGTTCAATATGTGACCACGAATCAAGCACTGTCTTATCCACCGGACAGAACGGGACTTGCGAACCGGCTATCGGTCTTTGCAGCTGCATCTTCGAAGAAACTAGAAAAATGTTGAAAGTTTAGTCGATTTTCTATAGCCATAAATCACATTTACATGCTAGTTTATTAGTTATTACTCACAGATATTGGCATTAGGATGCCCATCTTTCCATTTAAACGAAAGTTTACGTACAGGCTTCTTGCGTGCACTTGATGGGCTAGAACTTAAAGATGTTCGCTTCTCAACAGACGGAACTGTAGCCGCAAGACAAGGCAGACAATTGCTGGGAATAATTCCGCAGTCTAACAAACCATCTTCTCTTCCAGTATTCTCATCTACAGAAGAAGATATCTCATCAAGGTATACGGGCCTGATTTCGTTAGGGCCTCTGGGATTCGTTTCTTCTGGGCGTGCGGTACTTCTATGACTCTCTCCATCTACATGGGTGACATCCCTGAGAGAAGCAACGCTTGCCCTTGAAGCACCTTCTGAGCCGTTTAAAGACGCTACATCTGCATGTATATTGGTTCTTTATTTCTTTAGATAAAAGTCACCACATGTTATAGTGATGAGAACTTGCGTATACATATTATAATTACAAGAAAAATATAAGTCAAAAAGAATAACTACATGTTTACATTACAAAAAATACGAATAGATAAATTAGGCTATGATTTATCTCTACAATTTAAATTAATAACTGATTTATGGTTAATAATTACCCGTGTCTTTGTGCATCTATGTGAGTTATATGTGCCTACTATACCTTTTATCATGGTATTGGTAGCTCACTATAACTACATTTTGGTACTCTCGGTTTTCTTCTGTTTATATTCTCTATCGTAAATTTTGATGGTTTTATATACTTCTCTGTCTAAATGTAGTTTTCGTTTTCGAGCAGTGGGTCTCTCTGGAAGCAGCATCTTTATCCCGTAAGATAAATGTTATGCGCAGTAAACCTTAGCGTACATCCCACCCTCAGACCCTACCCTACCCTACCTACCCTACCGATGGTTTTGCTATAAGTGACATTTTACGGGATACGGTTGTGGTTGTTGTTGTTGTTTAGATACAATTATAAACAAATTTATCTGAACTTTAACTTTAAATAAAAAGAAGATAACATTACCATCAAGAACACTTTGGAAATCTTCTTCACTGCAGTCAGATTCAAGAACTGCTGCAGAATCATACCAAGACTCATCAGTGCTCCCTGCTAATACATTTAAAAGAGTCAAATACTGATTTTAAAAATGTAGTCCATTTTAGAAGTGGATGGCCACATATAGATGTAATATCTCTATAATTAGTAAGAAACTGAATATTCAAGAACTCCACCGCTGGAAAGTTTTGCCCAAAGAGAATACGGAACTAAAAAACCAAAAAAAAAAACAAAAAATTTCTAAAAATTCCAACACATAATTTATTACATTCACACAAATGTTTCTTCATCTTAAAATTCATTACATTATCATAAACACATAATCATTTCTCCAGATATAACTTAACACACCAATTAGTGAAGTACAACATTTAAACATAATTAAAAAAAAAAACTAGATCAAACCCTCAATTAATACAACAACAGTCTGCAATTTCCATACGTATGTAGAGAGAGAAACAAGAAAAAGGGAAGAGAGAGAAAGTATAAACCGCGAAAAGTAGGATTAGCGGTGGAGCGATCGGAGGGGTTAGACTTCAATTGATCGGAAAAACGAGTGGAAACACGACGACTGAAGCCTTTCTTCCGTCGCCGGAACTTCCTTTTCGACGAGACGCAACTCTCCGGCGTCGACAAGCAAGCCCCCATCGTATCCTCACAACAAACTATTCAACACATTTATAAACAAACGTGCCAGCAAAGACATATAACAACCGCTACAAGTCTTCCTTCTCTCTAAAAGCAAGCACACGCTCTCTATCTATACATACATACATAGTATGTATTAATTAATAGAATATATACATACACGGTATATGTATAACGGGGTGTGTTGGTGAGAGGAGGGAGGTGAGAAGTGAAGAAAGTCAAATAAGAAGGCGATATTGAAGAAGAAAAGTAAGTAGAGGAGAGGAGAGAGACGTATTGTTTTCACAACCCCAGAAGCGTAGGTGCAGGTGGGGCCTACGGGGGGGGGGGTTGTACAATAAGCACGGCCACCTGGACAACTGAATTAATTTCCTGGGAAATGTAAACGTGTGTCTCCTGTCTTTCTTGTACAATTAACTCTTGCCTTCACGGATTCCCAATATTTTTCATCTTTATTTATTACTGCTGTATCTTTTTAATCATTTATCTTTACCTACTTGTAAATAAATATATGTGGTACATTTTTGTTTTACTATTCGTTTTAGAATGGTGAAACCCTTCAGATTTGATCCTTGTGACTGTAGCTCAATATTATATAGTAAAGTAGAGAGAAAAAAATTAATGTTTATTAGTAAATTTAAAGAAAATATTGTTATTCTCTGTGATTTTTAATTTTTTTAAAGTGATTGTAAGAGAAAATAAAATAAAAACTTAAGAAAATATATTTTTAATTGAAAAGTATAATTATAAAGATGAAGATGAAAAATCAATTGAAAATGCTTTGAGAAAAGGTAATGAAATTTTTTTTTCTCTACGTGATGGGCATGAGGTAATGAGAAAAAATGCTTTGGTTAATATCAGTTCGATTCGTGATATTATTGATAAGATATTGGCATGAGGTAAAACAGTCAACACATGTTTTACGTTGATTAAAAACCATATAAATGAAAACCGGCTCGGTATTAATGTCGTTCGGACGGTATCAGTTCGGTTTCGGTTCATCACGGTACCGATACAGTTCTAATACTTGATATAGCTTACGATAACAAAAAAAAAACACTCTATTGCGCTAATATCCCAGTTTTCATCAAAAACATATACAAAACGTTGAAATATTATATAAAATAATACAGATACGTATGTTTAGATGATATTAGTTCCCTTCGTCACAATAAAAAAATAATTCTATTTTCAGTTTTGAACAAAACTTTTAACAAAACATAAATAAAAATAAACATGTTGAAAACAACATATAAATATTTTTTATAACGTGTTATATTATATTATTATTATAATGACGAAAGGGTAAACAACATCACTTTATATGAAAAATAAAAACTAAGTCGTGAATCATCTTTGACCATATATACATTTGTGTTTCAATCACTTGTACTTTGCTAGTCACAACTCGATTTTGAACAAATTTCATATTGGCACGTAGATTAAAATAAGCATGTCGCAACGGCATATTTGGAACTATTCTTAAAAGCAATAAGAAAAAAACAAAATATACCAATATTAATTAGAATAATAAAATAATAATAAAAAGAGTAACTTACTGTTTGAGTCCTTGTGTTTTGGTCATTAACTACTTAGAGTCCAATTTTGAAAGTGTTAACCATCTAAGCACCTGATTTTTCTAAGTATAACTATTTGAGTCCATCTGAGTAACTTTTTTTTAATATCTCAATTAGTTTTCATGAAATGACTAAAATACTCATGTTTTATAAAATACTCATATAATATATGTGTGTATAAATATAACCCTGTAATAGAACATCCCCGTCATCTTCTTCCGTACCCTCCACCTCCATTTCTGTCAGAACCCTACACAAGCACTGCCGTAACTAAAACCACAACCATCATTATCTCCGGCAACTACTACCACATCTCCGACTGTAACATCTCCAAAAATGGGTCTCCAAAACTCGACCCGGATTTTAAAAACTAGATCCATCGGAAAATCTATTAAAATGAGAATCTTTATAATTTTATTTAATGTTGGTTACATATCTCGTTGGAAGCGTTAAACGTATACGCTTCTTCAGTTAGTTTGTTTGGTTAGTTTAATTGGAATTATAAGTTAAGGGGTTACTATGCACAATAGAAACTATTAATAAATTAAGTAGAGGGACTATAGTGTAAATTCTGAAACTTGTATAGATATGAAAATTTGAAAAGGGTGGAAGGGCGGGATTCGAACCCTACCCCTTCGACTGATCATAAACGCGTGAAACCAATTGAGCTACCTACTGGTCGTAACCCAAACGCCCTTTGTCTTCTTTGTTGTGTTGTTGTTACTTCTCTGCCTAAACCCGCATGAGTTTCGTCAAACCCGGCCCGGTTGAATGACGTCATTTAAGCATCCAAACAAGATTATTTTTGGTACAAACGATATAGGGCTAGGGAGAGACCGATAATATATCGTTTAAATCGTTTCTATCACACCATCATTAATACAGTTAAACGCATTTAATTTTCTATTACACTCCATTAAAGATATCAAGCACATCAATCGCTTTTGACGACTTGGCTAACCATAAACCTTGAAATCGGGTCCATCAGAAACCTATACTCAAACCAAGCAAAACCCCGTTGGAAATTTCATGTTTTATTAAACACACATCATGAATTTGATTAAGGAAGATTCTAGGGCTCGTATCTTCCAACTGCGATATCTCCTTCAATTTTTGACCAAATCAGGTAATTCTAGAGCCTAAACTTGTCAATCTTTCGTGCTCTACAAAACTCCACTATCCTTTTATGTGATAGAGGCATTATGAATACGAATTTAATTTTTTACAATCTAGGTTCTTAGTTCATAGAATTTGGATCTTTGGATCCTAAACTGGTGTTTTGGTGAAATTAAACTTGAGCTTCTAATCTTTACCTTGTTAAGTTGTTTTGATGAAATTTTAGGAATTTTTAGATATCATTTAGATTTTATATGAATTTTACATTTTTTATCATTTAAAAAAAAAAACATCAATTAAAAATACACATTTCACAAAGAAATTCTATAAATATTTTTATAGTTTTTACAAATCATATAAATGCTATGGAACTTTTATAAGAAAAATTCTATAATTTTTGGTAATTATTTTTAATTAAAGGATTATATAACCTTACAAAAAGTAACTTGCGTTGTCTGTCACACCCTCGAATTTCAACGTGCGGAGTTTTACCGCGAGAGGTGCGACCGACCAGGATCAAGCCACTAATCAATGTTGAACCACTATTTAAGATATCAAACGCATCACCATCAACACGATTAGTGATCTAAAGTTTAAATGTCCAAAAATATAGTTTAACCAACAGCAGAAGCAAACAATTAAAAATAAAATCCAAACGATGTTTAAAAAAACATAAGTGTTTAAATAAAACCAATTCAAATAGTTAACGCAGCCACGACACTCCTCCAATGCAAGCTCCTGCACTGTACCTAACGACCTGCAAAGCATGTAATAGCATGTCAACATAAAGTTGGCGAGTTCACGGTTTTTCAGTATTATTATTTAAAAAAAAACATAGGTTGTTAAATTACTTAATTTATAAAACACGTCATGGGAGCTACCCCATCTTTAAGCTACTAAACTGTGTGATACCGAAACTTTGACCGTGTAAGTTGTTTGTGCCCCAAGTCAATGTCTATCGTCACTGACCAATTGCTAAGGCATAAAAGTTCACGCCCGTCCTCCCAGGTACGGTGTGAGGTTTGTCGAACCTAATAGTGCTATCAACTAATATCCCGTTCGCCAGGCCCCGGCGATTAATCGGTATAAAGTGTGGGGACTTTCAGATAGAGTTCGTTTAGTCCGCTAAAGACATGAAATATAATTAGCATTTAACAATATTCCATCCCCAGGAATACTAGGCAATCCCATTCCCGGGAAAGTGAGGTTCCCAACCACCGGGAATATATGCTTTTAATAAAGGTGTGAACTCACCTTAGATTAGCTCGACAGATTAAATTATCCAAAATAGTATGGTCAACCAAGTCCTATCATGGTTACCAAGAATATTAGTTTTATTCAGAAATTCCTACACAAATTCTAACACAGAATCACGTTGTCATACAAGTACTCACTTCGGTAAATTTGTGCACAAAATCATACCATTCCATAATGCATTTCCTTGACACCTATTTATGTTTCTAGTGACGGTATACACGCGCAATCAACACAGTTTGAATTATTTAGTTATTTGCACCTTATAATTGCACTATAAATTATTATACATTTCTACACTAGCATCTCTTCATTAATGATCCACATAAACACAAACTTCACGCATCACATAGATTTATATACATATTCTTACACCAAACCTAAACAAAGATACTTATTCAAGTTCAGATGTGCATACTACTCAATTAATACTACATCTACAACCAATTCTGTACACATCCTATATATGCATAAGAACCTAAACCATACCCATAATTAACTCATTTGTCCATATGTATAAATATATACATTTGTTTACATGCTTGCACAGTAAGTCCAACCACATGCATCAAATAATCCATTTAAGTATATATACTATTATGCACCTCACATATTCATATATCCATGCACTAAAGCCAACCCATAAACATTAACTATCTCATTTATGTGTTCCATGTTATTCATCGCTACAAGCTATACAACAAACTCACTGTGAATCACAATTCATCTGGTTATCATCACAACACCCAAGCATACAACTATTTATCATAGCATGAAAGAAAGAAAAGGAAAACGGTTTCACATTCATACCGCGCATCACGTATTTTCTTATCCCAAGCCCATGATCCCACTGCTCGCATGCCAATCACCGTAAGATAATCGATTCACAAAGTTCATACGTAGACGGTTAAATCATTCATGTGTTCCTCACTTATGATAACACACCTAGGATTATGCTTAATCATATTATCTTATAAACAAAGTCAAGACCAAGATTCACATACAAACACAACATAAACTTAACGTCACAATTTCCAGAACAAGTAACGCCTCTTATTCATTCCTACGTTCACCAGTAGATTTGAAAACAGTTCTCGTGAATCTTGGTCTTGACTTTTTTATAAGATAACAGTTCTCGTGCGCACATACATAGCATATAATCAACTTGTCATGTCACAATTTCGCCTAACATTAACAGTAGCTTCATATATAAATCCTATTTTCGTACAATTTTCTTAGTCGAGGACGAACCGCAACCGAAACTGAGGCGAGGGAAACCCTTAATTAAAGACTATGGAGAAATTGTACTAACCGATTGCGTGGTGAACTTGGGACCGATTCTCCGTCAATCTCAGCGAGAGAAGGAGGGTGAGGACAGTGCACTTGCAGGGGTTTGATGAGAGTTTTGGGTATTTATAAAGAAGATAACATGCACTTACGTAACTATTAAACCGATTTAGACGTGGGGCGGTTTGAGGATTACATATGGGCCGAAAACCAAAAGAGGTTGGCTGGATATTGGGTTACACTCAAGAGGTCTAAATGATGGAGGCGTGGGTCGACCCAAAGAAAACGCAAGAAACAGAAAAAAGAAAAGAAAATAAATATGGTGGCAGCCATACTTATAAGTATTATTATAGATATATCTATTATTACTACCTTATTGTTGTTGGCCACACCCAAAGAAATGACAAATAAAAAAAAAAATAAATGGAATGGCAATTGTTTGATGTTGATTCATATCGTACATATGTATATATATTACTAATTTTTTTTTCACATAATCAATGATTATAAAGATAAATTATCAACTAATATAATTAACTAATATAATAGTCGAGTTATGGATTGGGCCTCATAAGTTTCAAGTCATGTCGGTGGATTGGATCGATAAGCGAGACATATGCTCTGGTTCGAATCGGTTCAACACGTTATGGATTTGGCAATACGATATGGATTTAATATTCATTGATACACTATAATCTAAACAAAAAGATAATTAATTCATCAGGTAAAATAAATATATGATCTGATTTATAAAAGCGAAACAATTGGTTTTTTTTACCTCGAAGTTACGAGTTGTCACAACATCCCCAAGTTAAAAGAAATTTCGTCCCGAAATTTGCAAACGGTTGCTGAAGAAGCTAGTGCGGTTCAGCGATTTCGTGGGTGTTACATTGTCTCTCTAAAATGAAAAGTTGTGACTTTCAAAAAACCACCAATGCATACCCCTTGCTTAATTATTAACTTGGGTCACCACGGGCTAACCGAAGAGTTGCGTCTATCCAAACACCCCATTTAATATCAATAAAATCATATAGTTCGTTAACTGGAACATAAACGACGCACCGTTTGAAAAAAGAACCAACCAACATTTACCAACATACTACGAAATTAACCAATGCACCGTTTGAACAAAAAAATTAACCAACATACCAAACAGCCTGAGAATAACCGATGCAGCGTTTTAAAAAAAAGGAAACCAAACCGATACACGTCCTCCAAACACCGATCTGGTTGTTTGTCAGGGTTCACATCCTATATAACCCCCGTCGACTTCCGCAATCCTTCAAGTTCTATTCTGCCACATCAGTCGACAACCGCTTCAGCCTTTCAAAAAAAAATCAATCACCGTTTCAACAACACCTGTCACACCCTGGCCCGCAGCGGAAATGGTAGTTGGGGCATGATTGGGTTTCATCAAAGCTCATGACATTTACTATTATAAAAGTTTCATATTTATTACATCAAATTAAAAGAAATATTCCAATCAACACACAAACCATACAATCACCAAATGTTCTAAACATGACATTCAAGAAATGATTTATTCTTCTTCTAAGGCCCAATTCTGTGTGTTCCTTGTTTCGACCTGATCACCTGTATCATGTGTAAAAATAGAGTTTTGGGTCAACAAAAGTTGGCGAGTGAATCCCGTTTATGATATGTTGATTAATTTAATAAAAATGTGTATAACCAAATAGGAGAAAACGTATATGTAAACAATTCACAAAACACATAAGCATCTAGCAATGTACACATGATATGATAAATGATGAACTGTGAGATCAAGGCTCAATCAAATGGAGCCGATCTAATGAGGCACGCGATGCTCTACCCGTCTATGCAGAGAACTGATGGGCCTGTTATGAATGCATGACTGAAATGAGAAAATAAATAATGAGCTGCGAGATCAAGGCTCAATCAAACGGAGCTGATCTGATTAGGCAACGCGATGCTCTACTCGTATCCAACGAGGAACTGATGGGTCTAATGTGACAGCTCGACTGAAATGAGAAAGTATAACCACAAATAACAATAAACAAAATATCACATATCACGTCAGTTCACATAATGGTAATGGCAAAGTGTTTGAATAAAACATTTAAATGAAACGACACATGATACACCCCAAAACATGAATAAAAAGGGGAAGTTGTAAGAACTCACTCATCGTGGGTGCGTTTCTTGAATTGACGATGACTGCGCACGATTTCAGATTTCAACCGACGAGAAAACTAACCTAAATAATCACGTAATAATTCAATAAATATGTTTCTTCTGTTTGAAATTAAAATTTTCATTTTAGGAATTTTATTAGACTTTTAAGACTATCTCTATAGTATTTTTTAACAAATTTAAAGCTTAAAAAGTCATATTTTTATAGGTATTTTTAGGGATTTTTGAATAAAAATAAAGAAAATAGGTATTAAAAAATTTATACCCTTTTTCAGGGTTGACCGGGTCGAACCGGTTTAACTGTGCAATTGTTGGCATCGTGTGAGAATCGAACTCGTGACCTCCCGTATACGTGCACGCAGCTCTACCAACTGAGCTACGTGTCTAACCCGAAATAATCCTGATTTTAATTATATATATATACTAACTAAGTTAGATCATAAATTCTTTTAATTAAAAAGGTTTTATATAACATCGAACCACTGCACTCTGCTGGAGTCGAACCCGTTCCCATACGATAAGTTGCACACAACCCTTCCAACTAGGCTGTGTGACTAACCCATGATATTCCAGATTTATATTAAATTTTTATATACATACTAACTGTTAATATATGAAAGTATTAAAAACTTTGGTTTAATTAGGAGATAGGCAGCGTGTTTAAGATTCGAACCCGGGCAACTGTTTTTGTATTGCACACAGTCCACCACTGGACTGTGTGTCTAACCTGGTTATATCTCTAAATTTAATTATATTTATGAACTATAAGAACATCATCTTCTTCATATAAAAACCCAGAATCATAACCCGCCTGATTAACTCTGAATATTACTATGATTCAACAATACTGATGATTTTGAAAGACATAAAGGAAAGTTCAAGTGCTTATACCGATCCGACGTGATGCGAACTGCTCCGGTGATGTTTTCCGGCAATAAACCAATTTCCGGCGAAGTGGTTTGACTGAACAAAGTTCTTCTAAGAGTTTTTAGAGAATGAATAAGACTGAGCGACTTCAAACAAGGCTTAAAGTTCACTATTTATAGGCAATTGCTGGCTTGAGTGTTGGTTTCGGTTTCTAAAGGTTTCGGTCAAAGATTTAAATGCTCCCAGGATTCCATAACCGAATTAACCATGATTGAGTATTATTACATGTTTGGAAAAACAGTTTCTTCAGTTTAATACGCAATTGAAATGGGAATTTATGATAAATTGGAAGTTACAGCCGTTTTACAGGCGGTGTTTTTGAAAATGGTTTTAGAGTGTTGTTTCAATATAAGAGTTATGTGTTTTAGGATTAATTCAAATATGTGCGTGTTATATAGTGGTGTGTTGTGTGTGTTGAATGGATGGAGACCCGGTTCGATACCCATGGTCTACACTTTTGTTGATTTATATTTTTTTATTACTTATTTTTATTTATTACATTATTAATAACTCTATTGCTTTATTTTAAATGCTGACAATAATATAAAAAAATTTTAAACTTTCAACATATTTGCGTAACAAACATCGTACGTATATTTGGATTACAAAACGGAGCGGGTTTTAGAATCCGTTTGACGAAAAATGTTACAACACCGATCTAATGTCTGAAACCCAAAGAACAACCAAGTAAAATACAGATCTAATATATACTCCACCTAGAACCGCCAGAAAACCGGCAGAGCCGTTATAAGGAGAGGCTTTTATGCGTCGTGATGTAACACCTCGTAAAAAATCGTGTCCAATAATATAGTGACACGTGTCGTTAATTTTATAATAAAGTCTATTAAGGACTAATAAGGACTAAAGGTGTCAACATGTTCAAACTAAGCCTCTAAGTGACCCTCTGGTGTCAACATGCATAAACCAAGCCTCTGAATGACCATTACTGTCAACATGCATAAACTGAGCCTTTAAGTGACCATTTGGGTCAACATGCTTAAACTGAGTCTCTGGTGACCATTTGTGTCAATATGCTTAAACTTAGCCTCTGAGTGACCCTTTAGCGTCACATGCTTACACTGAGCCTCTGAATGACCCTTTACGAAGTCCTAACTCTTATATGAGTCACTGGTTAGACGAGAGGGAATAATTCTGTAAATATGTAAAAGTTGGACAATGGAGGGATTAAAAGTGTCAACATCTTAATTTATACCTCTGAGTGACCTTTTAACGAACCGAGAGCTTGACAATATCCGGGCATACTCCCGGTATGCCAAATATTGGCTACGGAGGGCTAATTATGCTTATAAATGTGTTTTAGATGTTTAATAAGTTGAGGGTTAAATGTGACAAAGTTTGAAAGTTCCCTAGGGGCGCTCGCGGGCCGCGAGAGACATAGGCCTCGTCTCTCGCTGGGCGCCAGAGGCCTGCATTTGCTTGGCCTCCACACGTGTTGCCAAAAACCATTTGATTCGAAACCATGGACTTCCAAACTGCTATGCCGCGTTTTAAGACACTTGTAGGCTCCCTCTAACACCTGCCATTACCTCCTTCAAGCTCTCCAACTATAATAGGTGCATTGGTTCACCATTTGAACTTGCACCTTTCTCATTTTCATTCTATCTCCCTCCTCTGGAAGTTACTAACTAAAAGGAGCATCCAACTTAGTTTTATTTCATCCTAGGAATCACTTGTAAGTGTTCCTTTCTCTTGCATTTTCGTTTATGGGCTTTTTATAGCCAAAAGTCAAGCGTTTACGAAAAAAGGTTTGACTTTTGGTTAAGACCATTATGGTCTAGCCATTGTTCGTAACGAACATGGCTAAGTGATCGTAATAAGGTAGGAGTTAATCCCTAAGGGCACCTCCTAAAGATCACGTTTGCTAGACTAATTGACGGGTCAAAGTTTCATTATTAAAAACTTAAACATGTCAGTTTTCAAAATATTATAATCTGAGCTTATATATGTTATGAAACATGTTTTGACACTTAAACAAGTTGGTAATAATTATTAGAATATGTGAGAACATGTTCGACTCGTCAATTTCAGTTCTAGGGTCGGTTCGTAACCGAAAGTCGAAAGGTTTGAATTCTGTATTGACTTTCAATTCTGACCCGATTTAGATTACTTAGCTACTGATCTAAGGTTTCTTTATGATCGTAATATAATGTAGCATAACCCTCTGAGGTTATATTACATGATCATAATCAGAATCTGAGTTTATGGACAAGTTCCATTATTATGCCAATTTTGACTAAAATGCCTTTTTTTACATAAAATAAGGTTTTAATCGATAACGAACTTGAAAATAAATTTCATACTGATGTAATATCATAAGTAAGATTCTTTGGGATTTCAAGTCAGTTTATATGCTGAGTTTACATACAAGTCCTTGCATTATGTCTACAAATGACGATAAAGCCCTTATGGCGCATAAAATGGTTTTAGTCATACTTTATATACCAAACGTTTTTATCTACTGATATGTTATATTAAATAACATATCTAAAACATATAAACCTGATCTTAGCAACAATTTTTATTAAACTTCGCACAAGTCATTTTTCGGCGCATAATATGGTCTAGAACCATATTTATCAACCAAGACTTCTTACCTACTAATTATAAAACTTATTTAAAATATTTTTACAGTAGGTACATAATATAAACTCATAATCACAAATAAATTATGAAACTATGTGTAAAATGACCAAAATGCCCCTACAGTGCATAGTTTGGTCATAAATGATAAATTACACATATAATCAATATCTTTGTAATATTATATCATAAATTAAATATTTTTCTAGAATACTTATGATCATAACATCAAAATATATTCAAGCTTCTTTTATATGGTATATAATTAACAAAACGCCCTTATGAGGCATAATTTCTTTCTAAAACCTTAATGGGCATGTAAGTTGATATCCTACTGATATTACAGCTGAGATATAAAATCTTGTATTTTTAATCAAGACTAGCTCAGGCAAATAATCTTGACTTATTTCCCTATACGGGCTTGGGTTACGGTAAATTATTACCGCTTAGTCGGAAATGGGATCAATCGAATGCCGGATTATGGCTATTAAATCCGTATATTCCGTTTTAATCAGTTTTGTTTGATAACTTAAACACTGGGGTTAATGACCGTGTCCTGGATATCATTGGTTCATTACGTTAGTTAATGGCCATGACCAAAGCGCGGGGTGTAGGCATACACCTGACAGATGCTCATGCTAAATTATTTTTACCCACTAGTTGGGGATAACTCCTTCGAGGGTTCATAAGTGGTGTGTACGTTAATCATGTCTTGGTCTCTGTATTGCGCCCCATATTTATGGACAAACATGTAAAGCTGTTAACAAGGTTACAAGGCTGACTTTCTCAAGTTATAAAAGATTTTCGTGCCCTGTGCACTTAAATCCATTTTTGAAACATTTTCAAAACGAGTCAGTTGGGTGTATTTACCAGCGAAAGCTGTAACATTTGTCAAAAACGGGTTTTCCAAACCCGCTCCGTTTGTAATCGAATATCAAGTTATAAATGTTTCGTTGCTTATTTATGTCAATTTTAATTTTTAATGATGCATAATTAATAAACAAACTAGAATATAAAAGTTATAATTGATAAAAAGTAAAAATAAAATAAATAAAAAGAAAAATAGGCTGCCGGTACTCGAACCCGGGTCAGCCGGAAAGAGCTCAAAGACTTATCACACACACATATAACCACTCAGCCACTTGATGTTTTCTGTGAATTCTAGGAAACAATTAAATTTTATGGTCAATCATGAATCGATCTGGTTACGCTAACTGTAACCGAAATCGGTCATCAAACGTCCAAAAACGTTTGATTGTTCGCGGTTTACCGATTATAACCGATACACCGACACCTTCAATCAATTTGATCTTGAATGGACTTGAATTCATAAGTTGATCGGTTTTAATAACCGAAAAATCTGCACTTCCTGATTTACTCAAACCTTAGTCCCCTCTCGCGACTCAAACTCATCTGCAAACCTTCAATTTCATTTTCGCACAACTTTCAGTTCGTCAGAGCAGCTTTTTGAACTCGCCGGACTTTCGCCGGAAAACCGTGTCTTCTATCAAATCAGTAAGTCTCTTAATTCTTCATCGTCTATCAGTTGTTAAGCTATTGCTAACTCAAAACCTTCAATCGAAAACAGTTGCAGACGTCGATGTCGAATAATTCACTCTCGCCGGAAAACTTCTGAAAATTCCTATTTTCCGCTGTAAAACGGTATAGTCATTCAAACCTTCTGATAACTCTTGTTTAGTACTTCAATTCCACAATTAGCTAATCAAAACTGTTAATTTGTTCGCTCAGTCGAAGTTCATAAAAACAGAGCCGACGACTTGCCGGAACTCTGAGATAAATCGTTTCTCCGGTATGTTTACTTCCAAAATCGTCTCTGCCATTTCATTTTAGTCTTTTGAATGTTTGTCAATAGAATTAAACAAGAAAACAATAGAGTAGCCGTAGGCTGTGATTCTGTAACGAAGAAGACGAAGTTAGGTTGATTATAAGTTTAATATAATTTGGATATTATCTCGGGTTTGACACACAGTCCAGCGGTGGACTGTGTGCACACATATATCACACGCCGAGAGTTTGATCCTTGATACACACACACTCTCTGTAATTAAAATGTTCTTTTTTTTACTGAACCGGATCCTTTCGCAATCAGATGTTAAGTATAATAAAAATCTGTATATTAACCAACTTAGACACACAGTCCAGCGGTGGACTGTGTGTAACATTAAATCACAGGTCCCGGGTTCGAGACCTGTTGACGGCACCGGTTTGATAATTAAAATCCTTTTTAAAAATAAATGAATTTTGAATAAATTAAAACAGTATATAAATATAATTAAAAACAGAAATATTTCGGGTTAGACACGTAGCTCAGTTGGTAGAGCTGCGTGCACGCGTACGGGAGGTCTCGGGTTCGAGCCTCACCCAGCGCATACATTCACACAATAGAACCGGTCAAACAGTCAAACAGTCAATGGTCAACGCAAAAGTCAACATTTTTTTATATATTTTTATTTATTTAATTTAATTTAAAAATCAATTAAAAATACTTAAAATTAATGATTTTAAAGATAGGAAATAGCCTTAAACTCACAAAAATATATCTAAAAAACCTATTAGAATTATTAATAAAATCCACTCATTTACTATACCTTCCGTTATTATTTAGGTTAGTTAATCCTCGTTGATCAATCCTTCAAACTCGTGCGCATCTCATCATCTCCAACCGAACGCACCCAATGTGAGTGAATCTCTACAAATTCCCCGTTTTAAACACGTTTTGGGGTGTATCATGTGTCCTACCATTTATTATATTTAAATCATTGTGCATACATCATATCATGAACAAATGTGTATTCAGCTTGTATCAACTGTTTGTGTGGTTATTGTTTAGATTTAATTTATTATTTTCCGTACATGCAATATCATAGGCCGCCGCTCCCCATTATATTATGAGCGTTGAGCAGTTCCCCATTACATTATGAGCGTGAACCTGGCGTTGCCAACATACGATCGGCTCCGTTTGATTGAGCCTTGATCGCACAGACATTCATCATAGGCCGTCAGTTCCCCATTACATTATGAGTGTGAACGTGACGTTGCCAACATATACAGTTTCATTCATGTTATATATTCATGCAAGTTCATATGTTATTGTATGTTATTGTATGTTATTGTTTGTGGTTGTTATTGCTATTGTTTGATTATTTACATTTGCTCGCATATGACTATTGCACAATTTTTCCTTGATAAAAATAACAAGAAATCAATAATAAATGTTTAACTAACAAGGTTCATTCGCCAACTTATGTTGACCCAAAAACCCCCATTTTTACACATGATACAGGTGAACCAGCTGCAGCAAGAAACACATAGGATTGGCTTAGAAGAATAAACTGGTTTAGAGCTTGGATTGTTTAGTTGGTTATTTTCTTTGTATTTGTATGGACATGTTTGGATTATTGAGAATGTAATTTTGACTTTAATAAATATGAAACATATTAGTAAATATCATGAGCTTTGGTGATAACCCAATTATGCCCGACTCTTATTCCGCTGCAGGTCGGGGTGTGACAAAAGCTGACGTATTTTCAAAAGACTAAGATGCAGGTACAATACGAAATAGGTTGGACGCTGCTTGGTAGTGATATAAGAGGATCTTGTTAATCCTTAGATCTGCCCAAAGTCTGTTACACATTTTTGTATATTTTACGATCCGCCTGTGGATCTTTCATTACAAGCCGTATGTATATAATTTTTCGTACTTTGAACGTTTGGTTTGTAATAGTAATTTAAACTCCAAGACTTCCGTTGTGCTGTGTTTAATTGACTATGATGATATCAACTTACGTCACGATATTCCCCACCCGGGCCCACCGGTGTTTGGTTGGAACTACGGGTGTGACACGTGATGATGTAGAAAGACAATAGAGAGGTGGTGGTTGAAGAGGAAAATTTGACGGAGATGTCGGTGAGCGACGCCAGGGGGAGTTCGGTGTAGATCTAGTGTTTCGACCAACAAGCGAGCATGGATATTTCGGTGATGGTGATGGCGGTGGCGGGAATGTAGGTGGAGAGATGGGCGTAATGGGTGAAAATAAAGGAAGAGCGTGTTATGATTTTGTGCAAAGAAAAATTGTCCTATGAATCACTTACGTTTTGAAAATTATATTGTTAAGCGTGCCATGTAAGGGTTTTCATGAGCCGATCCGAGTGAGAGTCTACTCATGCTCGGATTGAATTATAACCGAGCGGATCGATTCGGATCGAATTTGCAAAACCAAGTACAAAAGTGATACTCGTGCTCGGTTTGAAGTTAAATCAATCGGATTTTTTTCGCTCGGTTTTTCTTAGCACCTTAATTAAAACATGTACAGCAACAAAAAAATATGAACGTGAGTGTGTGCGGCTTGGAACGGGGATGGGGAATTAGGAATTAGGGTAAGGAATGGGCTAAGTATTTTTATGGGCTACGTATGATTGGGATTTTTACGGGCTACTTATACTTATATTAATTAAATATATATATATTAATTATTTAATAAAAATAGTTCGAGCAAAACGAGCTATCGACGAGCGAGCGGACCTTCGCTCATGCTTGGCTCGTTTTCAAATTGAACCAAGCCGAGCGACTCGTTTACAAACTGAGCGTGAATCGAACAAACATTTTTCGGGCATTTTTCGAGCGATCCTCGATCGTCAATCAATTTAGACAGCCCTAGTGTCATGTATTCACACATTCGAAAGCATACCAAATTCCATAACTTAGAAATTAGAAAATAAATATGATATAATAATAATTTAAAATATGAATTGGACATAAATGATGCCATCCAGATTTCACAAATATTAATAGTTATAGGGATATATAATTCGGTGGTTTAACGCGACATAGCGATACCAGTAATCTTTTATGATTAGGATAAATATAAAACATGTGTTTTGATAGCGTCCTGTAAGGCATATTTTTTTTATCACCAGATAAATAAATGATTTCAGAGAGAAAACACAAAATAGGGAATTTCGACGTATTGTAATAAATTGTGTCTCTAGGAGCATGCTATGACATTTTACTGTATATTAAGAAAAGGGATAATGGACTTGGCATCTAAATTAGCTTATGAAGTCAATTGCTTATAATAAAAAAAATCACAGAACCAAATAAACAAATTTGGTTTATGAGTACAATTTGGTATAGTATTTCTTTCGAACTCTATTCTACACTGATGAGTTACCTTAGAGGAAAATAATTATGGTTAAAAGTTAACTCTACAAAACCATAATATGTTTATCTTCAAAACACTTTTTGTATTTTGAAATAAAATGCTTTAACTTGGTGTTTTAGATATAAAACAAAGCAAAAAAAACAATATTTTGCATAAACTAAAAAAATTCATATCTCATATAGTGATAGGAACATTCATACGTAACATCCCGCTGCAACGCACAGGTTAGCGTCAACTCGTTTAAAAAATATTAAACAAATAAATTCTTTTATAAAATTTATTAGTTTAAATAAAAATATATGATAATCATTAAATCTGATTTATGAATTTAATAAATCTATATAAGTTTTTTTGACAATTACAAAATATTAAACCTATTGAATTGGTATTTTTAATAATGATGTTTAAGTATTTTAGAAATAGAAATTTTGATTAGTTATTATTTTCAATAAATAAATCATATAATTCAAGTTGGGCTAATTTCCTATAATTATTATTTCATTTATATTTGTACTTAGGATATTTGTTATATATTTTACGGTGATTGTTCATTTGAGATTTCATATTCGTGCGATATCGTTTTAGTGGATCAGTTCTTCGCAAATAGCAAGTGAATTATTTTCCCTGTGTTTACATAAACTTTTTGGGGTGTATCATTGTGTCACAAATTTTATTAAACATTTAAATTATTTACCAAGCATGCAATGTTAGTGTGTATTACATGTATTATTTGATTGTTGTGTTGGCTATTGAATTTAAGCAAGCAAGCATATTGTGAATCCACAACTGACCTTTCCTCGTGAATATGGGATGTTGGTATCGCCACCTCATTAGTCACGA
Source organism: Scalesia atractyloides (assembly GCA_947069175.1). Taxonomy (NCBI): domain Eukaryota; kingdom Viridiplantae; phylum Streptophyta; class Magnoliopsida; order Asterales; family Asteraceae; genus Scalesia; species Scalesia atractyloides. The sequence continues at coordinate 75,498,335 of CAMTDV010000028.1, forward strand.
CCTTTTTAGGCTGGTTTAATTGTTTATGACTCATGTCTTAGCATTCATTATATATGTTTACACATGAAGTTGCATGTTTATTTTTTTATTTAATTAAAATGCAAACTTAATTTTCCCTAACTTAGATTTGCTCACTGGCTCATGGTAATTGATCCAAAAGTTTTTACACGTGATACATGTAGTGAGAACTAAAGGTTGGACTGAATCAAGATCACATTTTAATAATGAAACGTGTTATTTATATATTTGATTTTACATGAAACGTGTGACATTTTTATTATGATGTGTTTAATTACGAAATTTTAATTGTGCCATAAGTTTTGGACAATCATCATACCCCGATAACCAATCTGCTGCGGGTCAGGGTTTGACAGATTGGTATCAGAGCCAATGGCTATATGGATTTAGGTTTATGTTATTAGATTATAACCCTTAGACAAAGACTATAGCTTGATTAGGTGTCTTATGTGCCTTGTGTGCTTAATTGTTTATTTTGTTCTAGCTTATAAATATTTAATTGCACATGTTTAAAATTTCTTTATGTTACACATATGCATGTGAGCACTATTTCTATTTCCATAAGTTTTCAATCATTTTGATTTTCTTATGATTCCATTTATTCATGGATTTTTCTTTTATTTATGTAATTTAGAGAATTGGAATTTCAATTGAGTTTTCAATCTCGTTAAAGTGAACTCACGGGACGGACATGTAGCAACTAAAAGTGTTAAGTATCGGTAGTCGGGACATCCTGTCTAGGCTGGCATTCACATAAATCATGAGGGACCAGTTTTGTAACATTTGTGTAAATCGGGTTTCGAAAACCCGCCCTAATTTATCAATCAAAGTGTATTTATTTATGTCGTTCGATTATTTTATTTTATTGTTTAAAATATTAAATTATTCCATATATAATAATAATTAAGGTTTAAAGTTATCTTAATAAAATAATCATTAAATAATAAAATAAAATAATCAACAAATACTTATAGTTAATAGACAATAAAAACAATTAAAGAAAATAGGTTTTTAAAAAAATGGGTGAACCGGGAATCAAACATGGGTTCCTCGGGTAAAACACGCACCACAAACACCACTGCGCCACATACACAAGTGGTGTTATCTTTGGAATATCAGTACACATATATGTAAGATAAGAGAAAGATTGGACCACACGCCAGATCCCCTCGTCGGAGACCTCGGCAATCTATGCGTTTTCCTCAAAATTTACAACTGTTCGAGCTTATTTTAGGTACACTTCTTGATTGATCACACTGGCAATCAATCCAAAATCGAAACCGAGCCCTCAAACACCCCTATAAATACTAAACAAATTCTCTCAATCTAAACTCGCTCATTTCCCTCTGTTCACACTCAAACACCCCCCCCCCCTGTCGGAAAGTTCTGTTGCACCGGCCGCCGAGATCGTTAGAATCCACTCGCCAGATTCGAGCCACCACCAGTTCTGTCATACGGTAGCACCCCTATCCCTTTCTTTTGAGCTTTAGTTAATTGTCATCATGTGTAGATGATTTATAGAGAAACCGATGTAAATCGGATTAAATTCAGGCAGGTACAGGATTGGTTTGAATTTTAATTGAAGAAGACGAGGGGGCAGAATGAGTATTTGTAAAATAGAATACGGAATACAACCGGGTTGAGCACCCAGCCCAACCGGTTGGGCCGGGTGCAAAACATAACCAAGGTCTCGGGTTCGAGTTCCTTGGCTCACACCGGTCTGATCATTTAACTTCTTTTTTTAAACTTAAATTAAGGGAACCTTAAATTGTGTATAAAGATAATTAAAGATCAATATATATTGGGTTAGACACCCAGCCCAACTGGTTGGGCTGGGTGCGAATGGTATAACAGGTCGCGGGTTCGAGACCGCTGGCACATCTGGTTCGACACTGTTAGACCTTTTTAAATTTAATTAAATTTTGAATAAACCTAAAATGTGTATAAGAATAACTAAAATCAGGTTTCTTTCGGGTTAGACACGTAGCTCAGTTGGAAGAGCTGCGTGCACGCAACCGCGAGGTCTCGAGTTCGAATCCGGTCATACGCAATCCAGCCTCACTCAAAAACCTCTCAGATCTGGCTGTCAGATTTGACAGTTTTTTTATATTTATATTTTTATTTTATTTTATTTTATTCTATTAATTTATTTACTTTATCTTTTCCCTTTATTTTAGACATTTATTCAAATACTTTTATTCCATTAATTTCTACTCCATACATCTTCATATTTTAGAAACTTAATATATTTTTATCTTTGTATTTTACTCACTTTATATTATTCATTTATTTAAATACTTTTATTCCATAAGTTTATATTTTCATGAATCTTTATATTTTAGAAACTTAATATACAAATATATATATATATATGCGAAAGTGATAAAATCACAACCAAAATAACCTAATAATTTAACAAAAAGTATTAAGTCCGAATACTAATATGTTTATATTGACATCGTACTTATTATCTTAGGTTAGAATTCATTATTCGATCAAATCCTTTCCTCGCGCACACTCATCATCAACCAAGATTACGCACCCACTGTGAGTGAATCTCTACGAATTCCCCGTTTTAATCATATTTTGGGGTGTATCATGTGTCGTACAACTTTTTTTATTTTATTTAACACTTGTGCTAATATCATTTCGTGATCAAATGTGTATTGTTGTTATGTGGTTTATATGTGGTTTCATATTCTCATTTCAGTGCATCATTTCATTAGGCCCATCAGTTCCTCGTGGGATATGGGTTGAGCATCAGGTGCCTCATTAGATCGGCTCCGTTTGATTGAGCCTTGATCTCAAATACATCATTCATCATGTCATGTGTTTTCATTGTGGATATCATGTGGTTTGTGATTGGTTATATGTACGTCTGCTCACATATGATTCATGCACAATTTTTATTAATTCAAACTATTTAAATGTTTTATCAAGGTTCACTCGCCAACTTTTGTTGACCAAATTTTCTGTTTTTACACATAGGATAGCCTTAGAAGAATAAACAAGTTATTTCGTTTGGAATAATCTTTTGGTTTATTGTTTGTGTTTGTATGAATTTTGTGTTGAATATTTGAAGTTTAATTTCAATTTAATAAATATGAAACTTATTAGTAAATATCATGAGCTTTGGTGATAACCCAATCATGTTCCGCTGCGCGTTGGGGTGTGACAGATTGGTATCAGAGCTTGTGACTATAGGGATATAGGATAAGTTATTAGACCCTTAGAGCCTATACTATAGTTGAGTAGATTTTAATTGTTTATGTGTTACATGCAAAATTCATGATGTTTATATGTTTCATGTTTATTTTCACACACAATTTCATGCAACTACTCTCACAAGTACATGTTAATATGCAATGCTCATCATAGTTCACATCTCAATAACACATCATACCTATGAAAGCACACACCTCACGATTTCATAATTTCCGTGATTTCTTTTCAAATATTTTTGCAATTCCTATTTTTCAAATCACATCAAAGTGAGTTTTCATGACGGGCATGTAGTAATTGGAAGGGTACGAGTACCAGCAGTCGCAACGTCCTGTCTAAGCTTGGCATTCGTATAAATCCAAAATAAAGGACCAGTTTGCCTACCTGGGGACTAACTATGAGAGTACGAAGGACCTATTAGGCCAAAGCATGCTATACCAAACGTCGTGTGAACTAACCCCACTTTGAGTTGTCATTGTGTCTACACCTGGACACCCTCCGACCTTATATCTCGCAATCATGTTTTACGATTTTCATTCGAGTGATGCGAGTGTTATCCAGCCAACACCAATGTGAACCCTACCAAGCCCAATAGTCATGGGGGCCCACATGACTATACAGGCTATGGTATGGGAGACATTTGGAGGCCCTAAAATGAGCAAGCCCAAGACATCCTATGGATGTAGTTAAGTTATTTTCTTCATTTATTTATGAATGTTGTTTTTCATTCTTTTTACGACACATGACACCTAGAAAATTATCAAACTCACAATCTCCCTGCATATATTCCTGTAGATGTCTGCTAGACACTTACGAGGAGGTAGAAGGTCAGGAAAGTCGAGCGAACGCATGGCCACACAAATTGCTCAACAAATGGCCGCGGTACTTCCTGACATCGTACTTCAAGTTCAACAAGCTCTCGCCGCAAATCCCATCAACCCTCCGAACCAAGAAGGTCAAAACGTCGCCAACCCTCTTCCCAAGACCACTAAATGCACCTACAAACACTTCAAGTCCTGCGATCCCCCAAAATATGAAGGGACTGAAGGTGTCACCGCTCTCCTCCATTGGTTTGAGAAGATGGAAAACACCTTTCTCAATTGCGACTGTCCTGAGGATCGCACGGTACGTTACGCTACTGGACGTCTGTTTGGGGTAGCACTTACCTGGTGGAACACGGAAAAAGGCAAGCGAGGTGTGGAAGATCACACCCCATACAACAAGAGATTTCTCGAGTTGAACCAGATGGTCCCCAACCTGTTCACTCCGTTATACCGCTTGATCGAGCACTATATTCGAGGCCTCCCCTAGAAAATTCAAGATTCAGTTTTAAGCACTTCTCCCGCAGCACTCGAAGCTGCCATGGAACTAGCTACGGAACTTACTGAAAATCGCATTCGAAATGACGATTTCAACGATGAGAAGAAGAAAACAACTGTTGACGCCCCAACTCCAACCCAATCAGGCTCATCCTCAAAGTTCGCTGGTAAAAGAAAGCGAAATGGCAAGAACTTCGCCGTCACCCAAACCAACCCTCCCATCACTGCTGCTCCAATCACACAAGTCGCCCCTCCAGCCGCATCATTCAAAAAGCCATACACTGGCCCACACCCAAAATGTAACTGTTGCCAGTACCATCACCCTCCTGAGAACCCTTGTAACATCCGTAAAAAACCGGGTAACCAAACCCGCTTCGTTTATTAACCGAACATCCAGTTAAAAATTTCGTTGCGTATTTAATGCTCAAATTAATTTTAAACGATACATAATTAATAATTATATTAGAATATAAAATTTATAATTGAAAATTCATTAAAAATAACAAAATAAAATATTATGCTGATGCCGGGTTTCGAACCCGGGTCAGCCGGCTACCACAAAGACTTAACTCACACTCGCCTTACCACTCCGCCACTTGTGCCTTTTGATGATAAATTAAATCAATTAATTCAAATAGCAAAAACTCGTTTTCAAAATCAGTCAACCGACGCGCCCATTTCGCATTCGCCGGTAATCCCGACGATTTCGCCATTTATTGTCGGTTTCTTGTGACTTAACGTGCATAATAACTCTTACATCGGTTATAACCGATGTCCAGCTCCGCGACATCAGTCATAACCGCCGGAGAATTATTGACCAACGAATCAAGACGGTAATCAGACCCAATTCATCGAAATTCTTCCCTATAAATACACACTCTAGCCTCTGATAATCTTTTCGCTCACAATCACACCAATTCTCGACGCAATTTCACTCGCCGGAATTTTTCTGCAATCACCGGACTTTCGCCGGAAAACCGAGACTCACATCATCACGGTAAATACCTCGACTCTTTCTATTCCATTTCATTATCAGACAATTACTAACATCAATCTATCACCCAGAATCAATCCCAGACGACGTTGTCGGAAATTCTGCTTTCGCCGGAAAACTTCTGAAAGTTCCAAAATTACGCCGTGAGCCGGTATGATCATTTAAACCTGCTGATAATCGTTGCTCAGTAGTTCAATTTCACATCTAATCCATCCAAACTGTTAATTGATCCTAACAGCCGAAGTTCACAAAACAGAGCCGACGAATCCTTGCCGGAGTTCTGAAAAAGTCACCTGTTCGGTACAATCATTCCCAAACCCTTTCTGTTCAATACACAATCGCTTATAAAGTTCGTTAAGTTAATTTAACAAGTAACAGCATGGTTAACCGTTGTCTGTGTTTTGAACGAAGAAGATGAAGTCTATTATGATTATAAGATTAATTAAAATCGGGATTATAAACGGGTTAGACACACAGTCCAGCGGTGGACTGTGTGCAAACAATACGCATACGTCCCGAGTTCGATCCTTGACACACGCACATTCTCTGTAATAAAAATGTTCCTTTTTAAACTGAACCGGATTTACTCGCGGTTAACTGTTAAGTATAATAAAAACCGGAATATTTACCAAGTTAGACACACAGTCCTGCGGTGGACTGTGTGCCAAACTAAACCACAGGTCCCGGGTTCGAGACCTGTGGAGAACACCGAGTCGATACAATTAAATCCTTTTTAAAATAAATGATTTTCGGATTAACTTAAATAGTGTATAAATATAATTAAAAACATAAATATTTCGGGTTAGACACGTAGCTCAGTTGGTAGAGCTGCGTGCACGCGTACGGGAGGTCACCGGTTCGAACCTCACTCAGTGCAACAATATAACCGACCGAAGCGGTCAACGGTCAACGGTCAACGTCAACAGTCAAGGTCAAAGTCAAAAAGTCAACAATTTTTTTTATTATTTTTTATTTATTTAATTTAAAAATCAATTAAAAATACTTAAAAATAATGTTTTTAAAGTTAGAAAATAGCCTTAAACTCACAAAAATATATCCAAAAATCCTATTAAAATTGATTACTAAAATCCACTTATTTACCGTACCTTTTCGTTATTAATTAGGTTAGTTATTCCTCGTCGATCAATCCTCTAAACTCGTGCGCATTCAACATCATCTTCCGCACGCACCCAATGTGAGTGAATCTCTATAAATTCCCCGTTTTAATCACGTTTTTGGGGTGTATCATGTGTCTTATTATTTATTACATTTAAACTATTGTGCATCTATCATATCCATGAACAAATGTGTATCCAACATGTATCAACTGTTTGTGTGGTTATTGTTTAGATTAAATTTATCATTTTCAGTACATACATTATCATAGGCCGCCGCTCCCCATTACTTATGAGCGTTGAGCTGTTCCCCATTACATTATGAGCGTGAACCAGGCGTTGCCAATATACGATCGGCTCCGTTTGATTGAGCCTTGATCGCACATACATTTCATCATAGGCCGTCTGCTCCCCATTACCTATGAGCGTGAGCCGTTCCCCATTACCTATGAGCGTGAACGAGACGTTGCCAACATTTACATTGTCATTCATGTTATATATTCATGCAAGGTGGTTGTTATTGTATGTTATTGTTTATTATGGTTTGTTATTGTATGTTATTGTTTATTATGGTTTGTTATTGTATGTTATTGTTTGTTATGGTTATTGCTATTGTATGTTTTTTTTGCGTTTGCTCACATATGATTATTGCACAATTTTTCCATATTAAATACAACAAGAAATAAATAATAAATGTTTTCTAGCAAGGTTTACTCGCTAAGTTTTGTTGACCCAAAAACCATTTTTACACATGATACAGGTGAACATGATGAAGCAAGGAAAACATAGGAAAATGCCTTAGAAGAAAAATAATGAAGTTTAGAAGAATGTATAGAACATGTTGTATTTGTTTGATTTGATTGTATGATTCCTTTTAAATTGTAATAATAAATATGAAACATTATAATAAATGTCATGAGCTTTGATGAAAACCCAATCATGCCCCGATCACCTTTTCCGCTGCAGGTCGGGGTGTGACAGATTGGTATCAGAGCTTTTGACTATAGGGATATATGATAGGTTATTAGACCCTTAGAGCCTATACTATAGTTGATTAGATTTTAATTGTTTATGTGGTTACATGCAAACTCATGATGTTTATTTCTTTCATATTTATTACATACACAAATGCATGCAAACACTTCCAATATTACATTTTGTGATACATAATGAATTATACTTACAGTCAAACATACATACTTACATACATATTCATCATACATATTTCAATGTTCACACATTCAATTCATCTTCATACTTCCGTTATTCAAGATTTTGTCGCATTTTTCATTTTTCAAATCTCATCAAAGTGAGTTCTACGACGGGCATGTAGTAACTGTAAGGGTACAAGTACCGGTAGTCGGAACGTCCTGTCTAGGTTGGCATTCGTATAAATCCAATATAACGGACCAGTTTGCCTACATGGGGACTCACGATGAAAGTACAAAGGACCTATTAGGCCAAAGCATGCCACACCAAACGTCGTTCGAACTAACCCCACTTTGAGGTGTCACCGTGTCCACACCTGGATACATTCCGAATATCATACGTTACATACTTATTTCTCGATTTTCTCCGGGTTTTAGTGTACGTAACCAGGCTAACACATGCGAACTATATGAAAAACCCGGTAATCATGGGGGCCCACATGATTACGAAGGTGAAGTATGGCGGCATGCGAGGCCCAATTACGAGCAAAGCCCAAGACATCCTATGGATGTAGTAGATTTATTATTTTATATTTATTTTATGAATGTTCATTCCTAAATACGACACATGATCCCAAAAACATCCAACTCATACTCTTGATGTGTATTCCTTGTAGATGTCTTCTAATCTCGCTCGTAGGAAGACGAGATCAGGAAAAGCCCGCGAGCGAATGGCTGCCCAAATCGCTCAACAAATGGCTGCCGTAATACCCAACATTGTAGTTCAAGTTCAACAAGCCCTTACCGCTAATCCCGTCAATCAAGAAGATCAAACTGTCGTCAACCCTCCCCCAATTACCACTAAATGCACCTTCAAGCATTTCAAATCCTGCGACCCTCCAAAATACGAGGGGACTGAAGGTGTCAGCGCTCTCCTCCATTGGTTTGAGGAAATGGAAAACACTTTTCTAAATTGCGATTGCCCCGATGATCGCAAAGTGCGATATGCTACCGGTCGTTTACTTGGAATAGCACTTACATGGTGGAATACAAAGAAGGCCAAGCGAGGTGTTGAAGATGCTATGACTTTGACTTGGGAGGAGTTGAAGGAAATCATGACGAGACGGTTTTGCCCAAGAAGCGAAATCAAGAAATTTGAGGATGAGTTCTATTCTTTGAAACAAAAGGAAGGCGACCACACCACATACAACAAGAGATTCCTTGAGTTAAATCAAATGGTCCCCAACTTGTTCACTCCCCCCTACCGTTTAATCGAGCACTACATTCGAGGTCTTCCTTAAAAAATTCAAGACTCTGTAATAAGTACCACACCTGAACTTTGGAAGCAGCAATGGAGTTAGCTACAGAGCTCACCGAGAACCGCATACGAAATAAGGACTTCAAGGAGGAGAAGAAGAAGGATAAAGCATCAACTGAAACCTCAAACTCCCCCCAAACCGAATCCCCTTCTCAACCCATTTCTAAGAGAAAACGAGATGGGCAACTTTTCGTTGTCACCCAACACAATCAACCAACTTCACAAGCCATACCCCTCCAAGCTATCCCAATCACTCAAATAGCACCCAACTCAACTTACCCAAATAAGAAACCTTACTTTGGACCTCACCCTCAATGCAATACCTGTTCTTATCACCATCCATTTACCTTACGTTGTTGACTATGTGCGAATTGTGGACGCTATGGTCATTCGAGCAAGGTTTGCCACACCTCTCAAAAACAAACCTCACCCCCTACTCAAAACATGATCCAAACATATCAACAACCCCAATACCCCATGTTTCCTTATGTTCGAGCTTGTTTTAATTGTGGCGACCCTACTCACTATAGAAACACGTGCCCTCGTTTGGTTAACATCATAAACGCCCAAGCTCAAGCAAACCCAGTTAACCAAGCAAATCAAGAAAACCTAACCACTAGGCCACCAGCAAGAGGAAGAGTTTTCAACATCAACTCCAATCCTATTGAAGATAATGACATCCCAAACGAACCACCCAACTAGTCTCCTTCACCAAAACTCAAGATTCAACTCCACCCATTTCGTTTTTATGTTTTTCTTTATGTTATCTCAATTTTCACGTGTCTCAATTATAAATTGGAAATTTATCCAAGAATCTTAATGCGAATTACTATTTCAGTTTTGTTTTATACTCATTGATTTAACATTCATATCATTATACCTCACGACGTATCTCAGTCTCATCATTTAAAGAAGTTGAGCTGTGTCTCACTTCCACATGGACTAACCTCTCCATCATGACAAACGAGAGAGGTACTGTCATCATTCAAACATGTATACTATCAGAATTAAGACTCAAGCTTTGGTTGTTGTGTTTGTTATGTTTTAGAGTCACATAGGACTAATCATAACTTACTGATAAAACCAATGAAAATTTGACAAGAATATGGTGGATACGCCGCTGGTACTTCCTAAAGTATTCTTGTCAAAAGATCAGAGGCATTGTCAGGCGGTTATGAGAAGTTCCATGTAGGATTTTAGTAATGTCTTGGTTGAAGTTTGTTTTATACTCACTGATTTAGCATTCATATCATCATACATCTCAACGTATTTCAATCTCACCATTCAAAGAAGTTGGGTTGTATCTCACTTCTATATAGACTAACCTCTCCAACATAACAAACGAGAGAGGTACTGTCATCATTCAAATATGTATGCTATCAGAATAAAGACTCAGGTTTTGGTTGTTGTGTTTGTGTATGTTCTAGAGTCACATCATAGAACCAATCATAACTTACTGATAAAACCAATGAAAATTTGACAAGAATATGGTGGATACGCCGCTGGTACTTCCTATATTAAAGTATTCTTGCCAAAGGATCAGAGGCATTGTCAGGCGGTTATGAGAAGTTCCATGTAAGTTTTAGTAGTAGTTTTGTTTTAGGATATAACCTTATCTTTCCAAGCGTATTAAAACTCTTGCGCATGAAATCATATTTAGTCAATCAACTCTGTTTATCAATATTCATTATCTTAGGCATCAAAAAGCGATTCCTGTAGCAGGGTACTCAACCCTTACAATGAACGTTACCGCCTCAAACAAAATTTAAACTCTTACTCCCTTCTAAGTATGTAATGGTCAATTAAAACACCATCCTTTGAGTCAAACATGCCACTATTTAAATTTCGGGACGAAATTTCTAAAAGTAGGGGATACTGTAACATCCGTCAAAAACCGGGTTAACCAAACCCGCTTCGTTTATTAACCGAACATCCAGTTAAAAATTTCGTTGCGTATTTAATGCTCAAATTAATTTTAAATGATACATAATTAATAATTACATTATAATATAAAATTTATAATTGAAAATTCATTAAAAATAATGAAATAAAAATATTATGCTGATGCCGGGTTTCGAACCCGGGTCAGCCGGCTACCACAAAGACTTAACTCACACTCGCCCAACCACTCCGCCACTTGTGCCTTTTGATGATAAATTAAATCAATTAATTCAAATAGCAAAAACTCGTTTTCAAAATCAGTCAACCGACGCGCCCATTTCGCAGTCGCCGGTAATCTCGACGATTTCGCCATTTATTGTCGGTTTCTTATGACTTAACGTGCATAATAACTCTTACATCGGTTATAACCGATGTCCAGCTCCGCGACATCAGTCATAACCGCCAGAGAATTATTGACCAACGAATCAAGACGATAATCAGACCCAATTCATCGAAATTCTTCCCTATAAATACACACTCTAGCCTCTGATAATCTTTTCGCTCACAATCACACCAATTCTCGACGCAATTTCACTCGCCGGAATTTTTCTGCAATCACCGGACTTTCGCCGGAAAACCGAGACCCACATCATCACGGTAAATACCTCGACTCTTTCTATTCCATTCCATTGTCAGACCATTACTAACATCAATCTATCACCCAGAATCAATCACAGACGACGTTGTCGGAAATTCTGCTTTCGCCGGAAAACTTCTGAAAGTTCCAGAATTACGCCGTGAGCCGGTATGATCATTTAAACCTACTGATAATCGTTGCTCAGTAGTTCAATTTCACATCTAATCCATCCAAACTGTTAATTGATCTAACAGCCGAAGTTCACAAAACAGAGCCGACGAATCCTTGCCGGAGTTCTGAAAAAGTCACATGTTCGGTACAATCATTCCCCAAACCCTTTCTGTTCAATACGTTACAATCGCTTATAAAGTTCGTTAAATTAATTTAACAAGTAACAGCATGGTTAACCGTTGTCTGTGTTTTGAACGAAGAAGATGAAGTCTATTATGATTATAAGATTAATTAAAATCGGTATTATAAACGGGTTAGACACACAGTCCAGCGGTGGACTGTGTGCAAACAATACGCATACGTCCCGAGTTCGATCCTTGACACACGCACATTCTCTGTAATAAAAATGTTCCTTTTTAAACTGAACCGAATTTACTCGCGGTTAACTGTTAAGTATAATAAAAACCGGAATATTTACCAAGTTAGACACACAGTCCAGCGGTGGACTTTGTACCAAACTAAACCACAGGTCCCGGGTTCGAGACCTGTGGAGAACACCGAGTCGATACAATTAAATCGTTTTTAAAATAAATGATTTTCGGATTAACTTAAATAGTGTATAAATATAATTAAAAACATAAATATTTCGGGTTAGACACGTAGCTCAGTTGGTAGAGCTGCGTGCACGCGTACGGGAGGTCACCGGTTCGAACCTCACTCAGTGCAACAATATAACCGACCGAACCGGTCAACGGTCAACGGTCAACAGTCACGGTCAAAGTCAAAAAGTCAACAATTATTATTATTATTATTTTTTATTTATTTAATTTAAAAATCAATTAAAAATACTTAAAAATAATGTTTTTAAAGTTAGAAAATAGCCTTAAACTCACAAAAATATATCCAAAAATCCTATTAAAATTGATTAATAAAATCCACTTATTTACCGTACCTTTTCGTTATTAATTAGGTTAGTTATTCCTCGTCGATCAATCCTCTAAACTCGTGCGCATTCAACATCATCAGCCGAACGCACCCAATGTGAGTGAATCTCTATAAATTCCCCGTTTTAATCACGTTTTTGGGTGTATCATGTGTCTTATTATTTATTACATTTAAACTATTGTGCATCTATCATATCCATGAACAAATGTGTATCCAACATGTATCAACTGTTTGTGTGGTTATTGTTTAGATTAAATTTATCATTTTCAGTACATACATTATCATAGGCCGCCGCTCCCCATTACCTTATGAGCGTTGAGCTGTTCCCCATTACATTATGAGCGTGAACCAGGCGTTGCCAACATACGATCGGCTCCGTTTAATTGAGCCTTGATCGCACATACATTTCATCATAGGCCGTCTGCTCCCCATTACCTATGAGCGTGAGCCGTTCCCATTACCTATGAGCGTGAACGAGACGTTGCCAACATTTACATTGTCATTCATGTTATATATTCATGCAAGGTGGTTGTTATTGTATGTTATTGTTTATTATGGTTTGTTATTGTATGTTATTGTTTATTATGGTTTGTTATTGTATGTTATTGTTTCTTATGGTTATTGCTATTGTATGTTTTTTTTTATGTTTGCTCACATATGATTATTGCACAATTTTTCCATATTAAATACAACAAGAAATAAATAATAAATGTTTTCTAGCAAGGTTCACTCGCCAACTTTTGTTGACCCAAAAACCATTTTTACACATGATACAGGTGAACAGGATGAAGCAAGGAAAACATAGGAAAATGCCTTAGAAGAAAAATAATGAAGTTTAGAAGGATGTATAGAACATGTTGTATTTGTTTGATTTGATTGTATGATTCCTTTTAAATTGTAATAATAAATATGAAACATTATAATAAATGTCATGAGCTTTGATGAAAACCCAATCATGCCCCGATCACCTTTTCCGCTGCGGGTCGGGGTGTGACAAACCTTGCCAATACTGCACAAGTTGTGGCCATGCAAGTCACACAATCCAAACTTGCCGTACACTCCAACGATCAAGCCGCAATCAGCCTCCAGCATAAACCCAAAATCAAATGGTGGGCTAAGCCCAACAACCCTTACTTTTACCACCTGCCCAACCCATAGCCTAACCATACTACCAACCCAACTACCCGATGACGCAACCCATAAGAGCCTGCTTCAACTGTGGTGATCCAAAATCACTTCCGAAATACTTGCCTATGCCTGGTGAATATCATTAATGCCCAAGCCCAAGCCCAAGCAAACCCGGTGAACCAAGCTAATCAAGCTCACCTACCTGCTAGAGGAAGGGCTTTCAAAATCAACGCCAACCAAGCAAGGGCTGACAACAATGTGGTCAACGGTACGTGTCTTCTAAATGGTAGTTATGCATCCATATTATTCGATACTGGTGCGGATAAGAGTTTTGTATCTTTAGAATTCGAATCTATTCTCGACCTACCTCGCGTTAGTCTTGCTGAATGGATCATGGTGGAAGTCGCTGACGGAGAACCCATCTCGTTGAATTCAATAATACGTGATTGTACTCTTACTCTAAATGATCACGATTTCTCGATTGATCTTATTCCTATGAAATTGGGAAGTTTCGATGTTATCATCGGTATGGACTGGCTCAGCGAGCGTCACGCCGAAGTAGTGTGCCATGAAAAGTTCATTCGTATTCCGCTCGCCGACGGTCAGACTCTACGTATCTTTGGAGAAACTCCTTCAAAAGGGCTCAATTGATGTCATGTCTTCAAGCTTGAAGATATCTTTGCAAGGATTACGTCGCGTTTCTAGCTCACATCGTCAAGAAGGAAGGCAAGGAAAGGAAGCTCGAAGATATTCCAATCGTGAAAGAATTTCCTCAAGTTTTTCCCGACGACGTTTCAGGACTTCCTCCTGTGCGAGAAGTTGAATTTCGAATCGATCTTGTGCCTGGTGCTACACCAGTCGCGAAATCTCCCTATTGGTTAGCCCCATCGGAGATGTAAGAGTTGGCTAGTCAGCTGCAAGAGCTGACTGACAAAGGATTCATACGTCCTAGCTCGTCGCCTTGGGGTGCACCTGTCCTTTTTGTAAAGAAGAAAGATGGAACGTTTCGCATGTGCATTGATTATAGAGAACTCAACAAGTTGGCTATTAAGAATCCCTATCCATTGCCTCGTATTGATGACCTTCTAGATCAACTTCAAGGTGCCACTTGTTTTTCAAAAATCGACCTTCGTTCTGGTTATCACCAGCTTAGGGGGCGCGAAGAAGATATTCCAAAAACTGCCTTTCGAACTCGTTATGGTCACTACGAGTTCATGGTTATGCCTTTCGGATTAACCAATGTCCCCGCTGTCTTCATGGATTTGATGAATAGGGTATGCAAACCTTATGTCGATAGTTTCGTCATAGTCTTCATCGATGACATACTTATCTACTCCAAGTCAATATCCGATCATGAGAGACATCTTCGACTTATTCTTACACTCTTGAGGACTGAAAAGCTCTATGCAAAGTTCTCAAAATGTGAGTTCTGGTTAAAAGAGGTACAATTTCTTGGTCATGTCGTTAATGACAAAGAAATTCACGTCGACCCTTCAAAAATCAAGGCAGTACAAGAATGGCAAGCGCCACGTACTCCTACCGAAGTTAGGTCATTTCTTGGCTTGGCTGGTTATTATCGACGCTTCATTGCCAATTTCTCTCGTATCGCCGTTCCACTCACGGCCTTGACTCACAAGGGAAAACCCTTTATTTGGGGACCCAAGTAAGAGGAGGCTTTCCAAACTTAGAAGCAAAAGCTTTGTGATGCACCTATTCTTACACTCCCTGAGGGTTGCGAAGACTTTGTAGTTTACTGCGACGCGTCAGGACAAGGGTTAGGTTGTGTGCTGATGCAAAGAGGAAAGGTGATAGCCTATGCCTCTAGGCAACTCAAAGTGCACGAAAAGAACTATACCACTCACGACCTAGAACTTGGAGCAGTCGTGTTCGCTCTAAAGATATGGAGACACTATCTCTATGGCACCAAATGTGAGATATACACTGACCACAAGAGTCTTCAGCATATCCTTAATAAAAAAGAGTTGAACATGAGGCAACGACGATGGGTCGAACTCCTCAATGATTACGACTGTGAGATTCGATATCATCCTGGCAAGGCAAAGATTGTGGCTGATGCACTCAGTCGAAAGGGTTATGCAAATTCTATTAATCTTCAATGTTCTCAAATTTTAACCGACATCAACGATCGAATTCGGGCAGCTCAACATACTTCTGTAACGGAAAATAACGTACGCAATGAGTTGTCTTGTGGAGCTAAACTCAAAATCGAAACCAAATCCGATGGTATTCTGTACTAGTTAAACCGTATTTGGATTCCCGATCGCGACAACCTTCGTGATTTCCTCATGAATGAGGCACACAAAACACGATACTCTGTACATCCAGGAGCCGATAAAATGTATCAAGACCTACGATACACCTACTGGTGGCCTGGTATGAAGAAGGACATCGTTGTTTTTGTTTCCAAATGCCTTACATGTTCCAAAGTGAAAGCTTAACATCAAAGACCATCAGGACTTCTTGTCCAACCCGAGATACCTGTATGGAAGTGGGAAAATATAACCATGGATTTCATTACCGGGTTACCTCGCACCTCCAGTGGGTATGACACCATATGGGTGATCATTGATCGTCTTACAAAATCAGCTCACTTCATTCCAATTCGCAAGGACTTCAAAAACGAGAAGTTAGCTTACATTTATATCAATGAGATCTTAAGCCGTCATGGTGTGCCGTTAAGCATCATTTCAGATCGAGATGGTCGTTTCACTTCACGAACATGGCGAGCCGTACAATCCGCTTTGGGTACACGTTTAGACCTCAGCACCGCCTTCCACCCTCAAACTGATGGTCAATCTGAGCGCACCATCCAAACCCTTGAAGACATGCTGCGAGCATGTGTCATAGACTTCAAAGGTAATTGGGACACTCACCTACCATTAGTTGAGTTTTCGTACAGCAATAGCTATCATTCAAGCATCGGTATGGCTCCTTTTGAAGCTTTATATGGTCGTAAATGCCGATCTCCAATATGTTGGCACGAAATTGGCGAAGCGCAAATCACCGGACCTGAGTTGATTCAAGAAACAACCGACAAAATTCCACAAATTCGAAATAATCTTCTAGCGGCCCAAAGTCGTCAAAAGAGTTACGCTGATAAACGACGAAAACCCTTGGAGTTTTGTGTTGGTGATCAAGTACTTTTGAAGGTGTCACCGTGGAAGGGAGTAGTTCGTTTTGGTCAAAAGGGCAAGCTAGCACCACGCTACGTAGGACCTTTCAAGATACTCGAAAGGCTCGGTCTTGTAGCATACAAGCTTGACCTACCAGAAGAACTCAACAGAATTCATCCCACGTTCCACGTATCAAACTTGAAAAAGTGTCTCGCCAACGAAAATCTCCATATTCCTCTAGAAGATATCCAAGTCGATGAATCAATGCACTTCGTTGAAAGACCAGTGGAAATCATGGATTTCGGCGAGAAGCGTTTGAGGCGAAGTCGTATTTCAATCGTCAGGGTGCGTTGGGAGTCAAAATGAGGACCCGAGTTTACTTGGGAACGTGAAGACTCAATGCGCGAAAAGTACCCGCATCTTTTTCCGGTTACAACTACTACTTAAATTTCGGGACTAAATTTCTAAAAGTAGGGATACTGTAACAATTGTGTAAATCGGGTTTCGAAAACCCACCCCAATTTATCAATAAAAGTGTATTTATTTATTCCGTTCGATTATTTTATTTTATTGTTTAAAATATTAAATTATTCAATATATAATAATAATTAAGGTTTAAAGTTATCTTAATAAAATAATCAATTAAATGATAAAATAAAATATTCAATAAATACTTATAGTTAATAGACAATAAAAACAATTAAAGAAAATAGGTTTTTAATAAAATGGGTGAACCGGGAATCGAACCCGGGTTCCCCGGGTAAAACACGCACCACAAACACCACGGCGCCACACACACAATTGGTGTTATCTTTGGAATATCAGTACACATATATGTAAGATTAGAGAAAGACTACAACACCCGCCAGATCCCCTCGCCAGAGATCTCGGCAATCTACGCGTTTTCCTCAAAATTTACAACTGTTCGAGCTTATTTTCGGTAAACTTCTTGATTGATCGCACTGGCAATCAATCCAAAATCGAAACCGAGCCCTCAAACACCCATATAAATACTAAACAAATTCTCTCGATCTAAACTCGCTCATTTCCCTCTGTTCACACTCAAACACCCCCCCCCCCCCCCCCGTTGTCGAAAAGTTCTGTTGCACCGGCCGCCGAGATCGTCGGAATCCACTCGCCGGAATCGAGCCACCACCAGTTCTGTCATACGGTAGCACCCCTATTCCTTTCTTTGGAGCTTTAGTTAATTGTCATCATGTGTAGATGATTTATAGAGAAACCGATGTAAATCGGATTAAATTCAGGCAGGTACAGGATTGGTTTGAATTTTAATTGAAGAAGACAATGGGCAGAATGTGTATTTGTATAATAGAATACGGAATACAACCGGGTTGAGCACCCAGCCCTATCGGTTGGGCCGGGTGCAAAACATAACCAAGGTCTCGGGTTCGAGTTCCTTGGCTCACACCGGTCTGATCATTTAACTTCTTTTTTTAAACTTAAATTGAGGAAACCTTAAATTGTGTATAAAGATAATTAAAGATCAATATATATTGGGTTAGACACTTGGGCTGGGTGCGAATGGTATATAACAGGTCGCGGGTTCGAGACCGCTGGCACACCCGGTTCGACACTGTTAGAACTTTTTAAATTTAATTAAATTTTGAATAAACCTAAAATGTGTATAAGAATAATTAAAATCAGGTTTCTTTCGGGTTAGACACGTAGCTCAGTTGGAAGAGCTGCGTGCACGCAACCGCAAGGTCTCGAGTTCGAATCCGGTCATACGCAATCCAGCCTCACTCAAAAACCGGTTAGATCTGACAGTTTTTTTTATATTTTATTTTATTTTATTTTATTCTATTTATTTATTTACTTTATCTATTCCCTTTATTTTAGACATTTATTTAAATACTTTTATTCCATAAATTTCTACTCCATACATCTTCATATTTTAGAAACTTAATATATTTTTATCTTTGTATTTTACTCACTTTAAATTATTCATTCATTTAAATATTTTTATTCAATAAGTTTATATTTTCATGAATCTTTATATTTTATAAACTTAATATATATATATATATATATATAACTTCGAAAGTTATAAAGTCACAACCAAAATAACCTAATAATTTAACAAAAAGTATTAAGTCAAATACTAATATGTTTATATTGACATCGTACTTATTATCTTAGGTTAGAATTCGTTGTTCGATCAAATCCTTTCCTCGCGCACACTCATCATCAACCAAGATTACGCACCCATTGTGAGTGAATCTCTACGAATTCCCCGTTTTAATCATATTTTGGGGTGTATCATGTGTCGTACAACTTCTTTTATTTTATTTTATTTTAACACTTGTACTAATATCATTTCGTGATCAAATGTATATTGTTGTTATGTGGTTTATATGTGGTTTCATTTTTCTCATTTCAGTGCATCATTTCATTAGGCCCATCAGTTCCTCGTGGGATACGGGTTGAGTATCAGGTGCCTCATTAGATCGGCTCCGTTTGATTGAGCCTTGATCTCAAATACATCATTCATCATATCATGTGTTTTCATTGTGGATATCATGTGATTTGTGATTGGTTATATATACGTCTGCTCACATATGATTCATGCACAATTTTTATTAATTCAAACTATTTAAATGTTTTATCAAGGTTCACTCGCCAACTTTTGTTGACCCAAATTTTCTGTTTTTACGCATGATACAGGCGAACAAGCTAAAGAAAGAAACACATAGGATGGCCTTAGAAGAATAACAAGTTATTTCGTTTGGAACAATCTTTTGGTTTATTGTTTGTGTTTGTATGAATTTTGTGTTGAATATTTGAAGTTTAATTTCAATTTAATAAATATGAAACTTATTAGTAAATATCATGAGCTTTGGAGATAACCGAATCATACCCTGACTTTTATTTCGCTGCGGGTTGGGGTGTGACAAGTTTGCCTACCTGGGGACTAAGATGAGAGTACCATAACCTATATAGGCCAAAGCATGTCACATCAAACGTCACGTGAGCTAACCACACTTTGATAAGTCAGCGCGTCTATGTTAATTCATGGACACCATCTCAACATCATTTCATATCACCCCAACTTGAGTCATTTATCATTTCACAATTTTTCTTTAGGTCAAGTGTACGTCAATGGGTAAACATATGTGGACCATACAAAATCTCGGTAATTGCGTGGGCCAACATGATTACGAAAGTGACGCTTGAAAGTCATATCAAGCCTTATGATTTGTTAAATCTAGGAGTTTTTATTTTGAAATATCATTTTATCATAAGTTTTATGCTTTTGGGGATGTTAATGTTCAATTTATTAGTCGACCGTTATTCTCTAAATTCTCAAACTGTTTGCATTAATCCTTGTAGATGTATACTAGACGTCTTCATACTGGAAAGCATGCTGGAAATTAAGGTCGTCGTATAGTGGCCAACATCGCGGTAGAAATGCCCATTGTCATCCCAAACATTGTGGTTCAAGTCCAAAAAACCCTAATCCATCAGGGGATTATAATCAGGGGAACCATGATAGTGCTAATTCTTCTAGGTGTTCCTACAAACACTTCAAGTCGTGCGACCCTCCCACATATGAAGGCATGGAGGGTGCTACTGCTCCTCTCCGATTGTTTGAAGATGGAGAATACTTTTCTGAATTGTGATTGTCCTAATAATAGAAGGTTCGATATGCAACGGGACATTTGTTGGGAAATGCATTAACTTGGTGGAATGGCGAAAAAATACTCGCGGTGCTAAAGTTGTTGTGGCGTAACTTCGGAGCAACTTAAAGAGATAATGACTCAATTGTTTTGTCCCCTTCATGAATTAAGAATTTGGAGGATGATTTTTGGACCTTGAGACAAAAAAGTGGTGAGAACATTGCCTACAATAAGTGGTTTCTTAAGCTAAGGCAGATAGTTCCATATATGTTCACTCCTCTTACTCGACTTATAGAGAAGTACATTGGGGGTCTCCCTGTAATCATCCAAGACACAATGGAAGGCAGTTCCCCTGCCACCCTTGAAGCAGCTATGCGTCTAGCTAGGCAGTTCACAGAAGATGGTGTTAAGTCAGGTGATCTTAAATGAAAGGAGTACAGAGGTACAGTTGACAAAGCTCCAGTTGAGGAGTCAAAGGAGACAAAGAAAACAAAGGCCAAGTCATCTACCTATTTCAACAAAAAGAAGCGTAAGGATAACAACAAGAACTATGTTGTAACCACAACTGACTCTCCCTTACCAGCCACTCCAATAACCGAAGTCACACCCACTGCTTACCCAAATAAGAAACCCTACTCTGGTCCTTTTCCTAAATGCAACCATTGTCATTATCACCATCACCATCAACCCAACTCTCCACAAAAGTGATGTGGATTTAAATAAATCCAGTTGTATTCTAGTGCTCAAAGCTATTTTTAAAAAAAAACTAAAGGGCTGTTTAGAAACTTCTAAATGGTTAAGTGCTGAACTAGTAAAAGGTCTTAATCATTAAGTGCTGAACCAGTAAGAGGTCTGAACAATTAAAAGCCGGTACAATGGTTAACCATTTAGAGTCAAATGTCTTGTCAATTCAGATTAGAGGTCTTAACCATTGATACTTTGTATAATACTTAACCATTCAAATGCAAATTTTTGAACTATTCAGACATTTGCTTGTGAGACAAATAGTCTAAACTATTAAATGCTGAACCAAAAGAGGTCTAAACCATTAAAAACTTCATTAACAGGTAAACAAACAGCTCCTAAGTTAAATAAGGATGAAGTATAAATAAATAAAGTATTACAACTATTTAGACTATAATTAAGTTATGGTAGATAGCGTACATCCAAACTGACGGTTCATAAAGAGCTATCTGATTAAAAGAGTCGTGAATGAAACTAAACAACTAATTAAAATTGATAAGCTTGTACTCAAATAAATAAACTAAATTCAAGATTCAAGACTGTAAGCAAGTGTAGTATAGGGTTTCTGGTCGTTTAATTGAGAACACTTGTATTAAGATTTATGGAACCTGTACACATTAATCTAGCCACCACGAGAACAAAGTATGTTTCCTAAATCACCGTTTTAATTTCTGTAATTTTTTTTGAACGTCTAATGAATCCTTTAATTGGACTACTGTCAAAAGTCATCATATCGGGATAAACTGGTCTTCGAATCGTAGAAAACCCTCACATAGTGCTGAAGCCCGTGAACACTTGACAATGCGGTGAGGTAAAACCCGCTCAGTTCAAAGATCGAACTAGCGATTGCCGCCTACTAGTCTCTCATCATTTGGTGCCACCAAAATTAAATGGCCAGAGTAGAAATCGAATTTGTGTCACTTGGAATATCAGGTCTCTCCCTTACTACTCAACTACCTGCTCATTGGCGTCTTAATCTATGTACTATTTAGACTAAATAAACTTAACTAAATCATAATATAGTACCTCTGTATTGTAACAAAAACGAATCATAAAATCAAAAAAATTGTATAAAGTGTAAACTCATAATTTATGTTCAAAAATCAACAAGGGATGGTTGTAAACCATAAAACCCTAGTATATGAACGTGATTAAAAGAGACTAGTCACGATAATCATGATGGGGATCATCTTGATTAATGGTAACAACTTCTTAGTCTTCAAAAGATCACGATTGATAGTGGAAAACTAATTGTTAATAGTATATCATTTACGTAGAATCCGTGGATATGAAGGTAAATGTGTTCAACAAGTTGTAACAATATGGTATGATGAATGTTTCATGTTTGGAGATATTAGCACATAAGAACTCAAGAAAACTGAAATGTCCTCTTAGCATCGAGGTATCCTAGTCAGGTACATGCATTGCCATCTCTCAAAGAACATATATGTTTGGATATGCCAAGTGACTTGTGCATGTTGTGTAGGTTTGTAGTTTGAAATAGCCTAAATATTCTTTCTGAGTTAGAAATATACCCTCCCCCTGGGTTTTGGTCCCTTGGACAATGCCTAAGGGCTCGGCCCCTTGCACTAGGGATGAGCATTTGGTACCGAGTACCGGTACTGAACCGAACCGGGCATATTCGATACCGTCACCCATTTTCCCTGTTTTTCGGTACAGGTACATGTATTTACGGGTAAAACTCCGTTAAATACCGATATATTCGGTAACGGTATCCACTTTTTGCGTTTTTTCGGTACCGAATAGGTACCGAAAACATCCCTACCTTGCACCCCCACCAAGAGGTTTCGACTCCTTGAACTATCAGATTTACTAGTGTCAGATATCATAATAGTTCTGCAAAATTGTGCACTTCACACCATGTAACTCATATTAATGTTTATTCAGATTTAACTAAGTAAATCTAACAAACTAAAATCACCAACAAGTTAGGCCGCAAGGTTAAAAATTTTTTAAACCCTAACGTTAAGCTTGTTCGAGGTAAAGGGGAGTTACTAAAAATCATATTATAAATTGTTGGTTGGAAAACTCAATTATGTCATTATCATAGAGCCTAGCTTTTATTCTGATGCCATGAGCCAAATTAATCAAGCTACAAGTGATAAGTCAATGAATCATTGGAATGCCCTGATATCCATCCTTAAGACACAACAGAGAAGCACAAAGACAATGTCCACTATATGATGCTAATATTATTATTGCACGTGTGAATGCTAGTGATTTTAGGCAAGCAATTACTTTCATGTTTGGTATATTTCGTGCACTACAAATCCCCACTTAACATGAAATAATAATCAAGTTGAATATTAAGTTTTTTGTATCCATAAAAAAATAAGAAATCATAAAAATTTGAAGTGTGAGATATTGGATAGTTGACGTGGGTCCGATATAGTACAATGCAGTTTTGCGGTTATTGTGTGAGTTGTTGTTGTCTCAGCTGTCTGTCACAAAAATTAAAAAAAAATCTGTTTTCGAGAAAAACAAATTTACAACCGTCGATTACATTTAATATTTATCGAAGTATCATTATGTCACTTATGAAAACAAGAAACTGTGAACACAATGTTATAATATAACTTTTTGTTGTGAAAATGAAAAGTTCATTTATAGTTACAGTTTACGGAAACTATTTGTTCACTTTAAATATTTTTAAAAATATAAGCGTTGCATATACAAGAATTACTATTCAGTATTATCCGATGAGTAAAAGATTTCACAATAACTTTATTGCATATAAGTTATTTCAAATAAGCTTCAACAACTTGAATATACAAAATTTAGCCGGCAAGTTCCTCCTTGCAAGTATATTATTTGATTTCAGTTATATATTGTGGAGCAGATATCTTTCTTGTAATAACAAGTGTGTATAAATATTTATATACACCTAATCTAACTCCGTCGAATATTTTGCCGGCCAAATGTTTGGGTGTTTGGTTTTTTATTGGGTGGATTAAAACCAAAATATTAGTCCAATTTTTTATGTAATTATTATTGTAAAAACTTAATGCCATAACCAATAGGAGGTTCAATGATGGTTATGTGGCTGAGTATAGAGATGTTTAGTGATGCCCCATTGTTCAAGTTTATCCTTAGGGATTTATGGGAATGAAGCTTGTGGGAAAGACTTGTAAACACCTAAAAGTGAGCATGTCTTAATGTGTGTGTATATATATATAATAAATTTAGGTCTACTTTTTATAGGATTTTATTTATATTTAAAGTTATAAAAAGTTAAAATATCATAAATGTATAAACTTATAAAAATTTAATAAAACAAACATAGTAATTTATAGCGGTAATAAAATTTAAGTTATGCTTAAACCTTGTTTTAATAACATTCAAAATTTTCATATTAATATATTTATTTTAACGCTATTAAAAGCTAAACCAACTATTACAATAAATAAATGAGAAAAATAAATGTAATAGTTAATGATGATAAAAAAAATATAAAAAAACTTCACTCAATAGTAAACAAGTTTTCTATGTGTTCTATAAAATTCTTTAAGTAATTATTTTCTCCACCATTACTTAACTTTCATTAACTATTCCATTCTTGTGAAATTAATTATAAATGTTTGGTTATTTAAATTTAAGTGAGTCAAATGAAACATATATAAATCTAAGTTATCATTTAGTAATTATTGTTTTTTAAATTAATTTAAAGTATGAGGTAATAGTGAAGAAAAAACCTCATTAAATAATAACATTGTTTCACAATTATATAACTTAAAGTAAATTTTAATTTGTGTTCCTATAATTTAATGGGGTCAATTTAAGTCCTTTAAATTTTTTCCTCACCTGTGTACTAATGTGTTCAAAATCTAACAATTTACCTCCCACCCTCTAACACCGTTTAGCATATTTCACCTAATACTTAACGAGAGGGGGCATTTTGATCTTTTCACCCATCTAAAACCCTAATCCCCCAATATATTAAGTTTATAACATAATGAGTCCCTTAGCTTTACCAAATACTTTTCCACCGAACACCACCACTTCACCACCACCACTCTCCCACCGGAACACCAGACTACTCTCTCATCGGAACACCTGCACCGCTCCACCACCTGCACACCGGCACCGCTCCACCACCGAACGCATGCACCTACTCTGATCGTAAACTAACCACCCACTCTGATGTTAACCACCCACTCCAATCCATAACCCGACACACATCTCCGTCTTCACCCACCACTCCGATTGTAACCCGACGCCCACCATCCTCAAAAGTAAACACAAGAACAATCGTTTTTCACTTCATTTTACTTTATTTTAGTTAATGTAGTTTACTTCAGATTGAAATAGAACATGACACAACTTTACTTGAACATTTGTAGCATGCATTAGGGTCAACAGTATCAGTACCCACCTCGTATTGCACTTGAAGGTGGTACTAAGGTTCTTGAACAACATGAAATTTGAATTCCGCTTTAACGATGAAGAGAAGATAGGATCTAGTAGTATTGATGCTTAATTATCTAATTATGGGTAGATGCTGTTGTATGATTTGATATCTAATTATGTTATAACTAACATCTGATCACGCTAGTTTTGATGCCTAATTATGTTAATTATCTAGCTTATTTTGTCAATGGTTTAGTTTCTGATCATAGTAGTTTATTTTAATGGTTTGGTTTGTTTGGTTTGTTTGGTTTTGGTATAAGGTGATATATGGTTATGTTTGTTTGCTTGTTGGTATAATGTAGTTTGAATGAGTGTAGTGATTCATGGGTGTATGGTAGTTTGAATGAGTGTAGCCGATCATGGTTATGTTTGTTTGTTTGTTTGTTTGTTTGTTTGTTTGTTGGTATATGGTTTTATATGATTTGTCGGGACAAAATGGTTTAGTTTGTTTGGTTCAAATGGTTTGGTTTCATGCATGTAAGAGTAGCCAGATTCATGTTGTGTATGGGTTGGAATTCATGGTTAGTTTGAATGGTTAGCAAAATCATGTAAGAGTAGCTGATTCAAATGGTTACTCTGAATGAGTTTAGCCGATTCATGTTGGGTAGGGGTTGTCGTATTGTTCAAATTAGTATGGTTTCATGCATGTAAGAGCTTTGAAAGTTTGAAGGGAATATGGATTTTGGAGGGAATTTTGTTGGTTAAAATGGTTTGATTGATATTGAAAGCACAAGACGCATATTGCAATAATAAAAGGGCAGATTTTCCATTTCACCACTTTTTTAAAAGAAATCCAACGTTCAATAGACGAAAGGATGCAGACTATTATATTTTGAAAACACGAGTAGACAAGTGAGAAAAAAGTTGGAGAATTTAGGTTGATCTCGTTATCAAACTAATGGGATGCAAATTGCAATTTACTCCGTAATTTAAGTCAAGTTAGAAGAAGAAAAAAATTACCCACTAAATAGTAGCTAAGATTCATATATCATCTATGTATCATTTCTTACTTTGATTTTTTATTATTTATAAAAAATAACTTCACAAGATTGAAGCAACTAGCTAAAGAAAGTTAAGTGACTTTAGGTAAATAAAAAAGCTTCAAGTGATTTTTGTAGGACAATTGAGAAACTTGGTTACTATAGTGTGAAGTTGCCGCTATGAAAAAGGTAAAGGTGTTTATGAGATGGAATGATTGCTTGAAAAAAGTTGATAGTAGTTTCATTGATGTGTTAGATACTTATGAGGTTTTTTAGACCCGACAATTAAAAATACTAATTTGTTGTTTATTTACCTTTCACATATACATACAACCTTTATTTCTTTATAAACATTAATTTATGCCATCATATAATCATGGGTTTTGACCAAAAAAGAAACATATGTGTAACTTTGTTAGTAGTAGATAATGGTAGAAATCATAGAAAGAAACATGCTGATAATGAAGAAGAAAGCAGAAAGATCATGAGATGATGGCCAAAAAAGGATAGTCCAAAAAAGCAGGCTACAGTCGGACATGGGAACTCATTGTTGAGACAAGAGAAGAGAGCATGCTTTGGCCTACTTCATGTTTTATTTAAGGGTTGCATGCAACTTTCTGATTAAAATGTTTATTTTAATACCCATGCATGTATATAAAAATATTACATTTAAAAGCATATATTTAATTTTAGATAACTTAACATTTTTGAATATTTATTGTGCATGTTTTGATATAAGGAGATTGTGAACTACACGATGGTAATAACCAATATTGTTAACATTTCTAAGGACATTGTGTTAAATGCTTTCGCAGTTCATGAGGTAAATCCATCCTATTTTGTACAAAAGTTTTAGTCGTTACAAATTCTTGTTACACCCATGCTAGCGTGGCAACATGTTCGCATTGCTCGCATCTCACAGCCCAATATCATGTTTTTATAAGGCGTATCGTCTTAGTTGAGGTTGTTACCTGTTCACATGTCAACCCATCACCACATACAAAACAAGGAGTGGTATGGTCAATGGTCCCATGTTCTAACACCCCGACCAACCTAGTGATATTACCAATTATGATCAGAGGTTGCACCTTAGACCATAGTTTTTCAATATCATTTGTTGATATGAGATTCAGCTATAGTGTTTATACTAGGTTATATTGATATCGCGTGTTGCAGCAAATCGTAGCAAATAATGATGTTAAACAAACGTTATTTGAAAATGTAGTATGTTTTTTCAAAAGCCAAACCAGTAGAATCGGTTTAGTTTATCATTGTATCGTAAAAAACGATACCAAATAAATACTCTATTTTGAATGCAACTTTATTTTTAATAATACTTATATCAGAAAGTCAGATTTAGTTTATCATCGTATCGTAAAAAACGATATCAAATAAATACTCTATTTTGAATACAACTTCATTTTTAACAATACTTATATCAGAATGTCCAGAGGAAAAATAAACACAAGTGCATACTTAAGTTTTTTATAAAAAAATTAACATATAAAAGTTATTAAGAAAATATTAAATTAACTGATTAAGACAATATCATTTAAAAGAGAGAAAGAAATTATGAAAAGCAAAAAGTATATGATAAAAGGAAATATGGTTTAAAAAAATATGTTAAAAATAAATATAATACTATGATAATATTAAAATAATTAAATATAAAAAAACTATATATTATTATAAATTTTAGATTACTGTCGTTGTTCAATAATAATATAATATAATATATGATAATATTAAAATAATTAAATATAAAAAACTATATATTATTATAAATTTTAGATTACTGGCGTTGTTATTTATAGATATCAGATCAACATTACACGGTATCATGTAATATAAGATAGTGGCCGATCTAAATTTAAAATTCAGAGGTATCCTAATTTTTTTTGCCGTACATTCATATAATATAAATTAAAAATAAAACATGATAACAAACAGGGTCGTTTTCGAGAAGACCTAAGAATTCGGGGGCTCTGTGCGACTAGAAAGATTAGCCCCCAAAATATAAACTTATATGCATTAAATGGCCTTTAAAATATAAATTTAAAACGTCATAATGTATAATTTTTAAAAATTGTTAGTGTATGATAATTTTTTTACTAAGATAAAAAACAATAGTAAACCAAAACAGAAAAAAAAAATTATTAGATAACTAACATTATACCTTGGTATGTCGGTGATACACACATCATATACTATCATTTTGTTATTAGATAACTAACATTATACCTTGAAATAACTTGATCATAAAGAGTGATAGACAGAACCTTACCTAGGGGTGTGAATTTCTGACACGATCCGGAAACCTGACACGAACCTAACACGAAATTTGCGGGTTTAAGTTTCGTCTAAACGAGTTCGGGTCAGTTTCGGGTTGAACACGCGAACCCGTTTAGGTTTACGGGTCAGGTTCGGGTCAACCTGGTCGGGTTGGCGGGTTGACCCGTTTAACACATTTATACTATATTATATTTTTTTACAATATATTTTATCTCATAAATTAAATTGGGCTTGTATTTTATGCCATGATTATAACTTAAAAGGAGAAATTAACATAGCTTTTATAATTTAAATATGATATTATTATATATATTTGTGTTTTTTAAGTAATTTTTAATTTTAATATATTAGTTTTAAAAAAAAATTAAAAAATTCGGGTTAAACGGGTCGTGTCCGGGTCAACCCACAAAACTTCGGATCGTGTTCGGGTTCATATATATGATACGATTTTCGGGTTTGGGTCGGGTTCGGGTTCATGTAAAATTTTCGGGTTCGGGTCGGGTTGAACTCGTCAACCCGCAAACACGATCTGTTTAGCACCCCTAACCTTACCTAAAAGGTGTTATTAAATGCACCCACTCACCCCACCCCACAATTACTAAATACATCCTCCACCCTCTCACATACTTATAGGTGAGGCCTATGTGGCTATATTTATTCTCTCACAAAGGAACCCTACCTAAAATACCTTAGAACACAATATATAAATAATATTTTATGAGTGCTACTAAATACACCTCTCTTTAATACCAAATATCCATATTGACAGTCGTATAATTATAAGCATAAAAATTTGCAAAGTAAATAACTAAACAGATCTGGTATAAAATAAGAAAAGAAAACTCAGCATGAAAATACAAACAAAAAACTCGTTCAATCGTTGAACGTTTTTAGGACATTTTTTTTGCGAATAAATAAAAATATGTGTTTAAACCTTACAAGTCATTTGGAAGAAAAATAATTTTCGGCTTTTGTATGAGAAATGGCGTTAAAGCTTGTATTCGATATAGGGGTGTCAATCGCATTGAACTAACAGATTGTTAAATCTTGTTTGATGATATTTCTGCCTCCTTGTTATTTTCCTTCCTGCTATATTGATATAAACTTTATGTTAGGTGTATTACTAAAAAAGGGTTTTTTCACCGATGATCTTATTTGAGAGTAGCCTTTCGATCTCCTTAAATATATATAAGTTTTGCTCTTTTCTCACCCTTTATATACTCACTTTATGAGTAAGATATAAATGGCAACATTTGTTTGTTTATCTCTTTTTCTCAATTAACCAAAAAATGAGTTTTATGTATTTAGCTCTAGGATAAATAAACTAGATGAAAATGATCGGAGAATGTGGAAATGAAAATAAAAATAAAGAGTAAACTGCTAAAATCATATCTTGGTTCGGAGAAATTTGTTAGATCCATCTAAAAAGTTTTTTTTCTCAACTGAACCATTGGGTTTAAAATCGTTGTCAGATCCGTCCATTTCTCAAACCTTGTTAAACTAAACGTTAAATAAGAGTATTTTTGTCATTCTCTTTAACTCATATTTATTTAACCTAAATTGAGCTTCTAAACATCAAAATCTCCCTCTTAGTCTTTTTCTTTTTTTCACCAAAATCGCATCAGATCATGGGATGGGATCCGTTTCAGCTGGAGCTTTCATATATGCAGGTGAAGTGATTGAAAAAATAATCTATTTAAAATGTGTGTGAGGTTAATTATTATTTTAAATTATTATGTATACAGCTAAAAGAATAGAATTCTAACCATAGAAACCATCTTCATGAAGACAACTTAAGTGTTAGTTTGTTTTTTTATAGGTAAAATGCTTTCAGTCAGCGACCACGTCTATAGACATCTATAGCAGAAGAGGTGGACCAAGTCTCTGCAGTCTATAAGAAGATTGTTTTTTAAACCTTTGCAGGCTACTGAAATAAAGTGATTTAAATAAACTGATTTTTTAAACTTACCAACGTTTTTCAACATTCAAATTTAACTCATAGTTATACATCTAAATCAAAGAATCAAATTTTCCAATAAGCATTTTATAACAATGAACATGGTAGAAAAGATCAAATCACAAACACTACCTAATGAGCATGTAGAAATAATGAAAAAAATCAGAAAACAAACCTTTGAATGGTGGTTGTGTAGGTGGTCGGTTGTGAAGTTGGCGGCCCTTTGAAGGGTGGCTGTGAAGGTGGGGCTGTGGAGGAGGACGATGGTGGAGAGGTGGCAACACTGTGGAGGAGGACGGCGCGGTGGGGAGGGAGGCGGAGGCAGTAGGAGAGGGTGCTAGGGTTTCATGTTTGTGTTATGAAATTAGGGCAAGAAGAAAGAAGAGGTTGGAAGATACCATTCTACATCCGTAGCAATAAGAGGGCATGTAGAGCTTTTTAGTGAAATGTCTTCGCTAAAACAAACACTCTGCAGACCTAAACATCTGCACATGGTCTGCATTGCGCAAACGTAAGAGGACAAAAAAAGTTTTTCAGAAAAAACAAACACCCTCTTAGTAAAAGTAACCTCTGCATTCGGTCGATCCACACGTAACACTTTTTTCTTACCATTTTTCTTCTCCGCCTATGGCATTCCATATCATATGTTAAATCTTGCAACAAAGGAATGTGTTTGATTGCATAAAATCTAATATGAACATAAGATTCCCCTTCGTTTTCACACAAAATTGGCTGCCAACAAATATTAGGCAAAAACCGACCCACGTTTTCTTTTTTCTTTTTTTTTGGCAATGAGAATTATGGGAATGGAGGCTTTACAGGCTCCAACGCCTCAAAGATCGAGTTGAATCAAATAAGTATGTATTATCACTATCACTACCATTTCCAATCATTTCACCTGCATACTCGTATATAAAAGGTCCAACCCGAATCGGATGCCAAATTTGATGCGATTTTGGGGAAAAGGGAGAAGACGAAAAGGGAGATTATGATGTTTGAAGACGTTGGCTCAGTTTAGGGTTCAATAAATAAGAGTTAAAGAGAATGACAAAGATACCTCTTACTTAACGTTTATTTTTAACAAGGTTAGAGAAATGGATTAATCTGGCAACGATTTTGAAATCTCAGTGGTCCAGTTAAAGAAAAAATAATTTTGGATAAATCTGGCAAATGTGTTCAAACCTCATGGATGATTTCAGTGGTTTTCTCCAAAAAAAATAATGAATAAAGTTGGTGAAGAAAAGAGTTGGTAAAGAAAAAGCAATAATAGTTTCACTTTAATAGTTAGAATGATATAAGAATCAAAATCCAAAACATCCAAACTTTAAATATTAACTTAAACATTCAAAATCTAAAGTGTTAACATGTTAACCCGTTTATTAGACGGGGCGTACCAAGGTTTAGCCCTTTATTAAATTGACCTTATTTGGATTGAGTAGTTTAATAAAGGAGTTATATTAGTCGTCGGCCCAAAACTTTATTACTTTTTGTGTTATGTTGCAATCATATTAGAAATTGCCTCCCCAATTTTGAATGGCCAAGCATTCTTTGGTACGTACTTCATATATGTGAGAGAAGAGTATGCTTTAAACTGAACATTTTCATTCTAGAATTTGTGCGAGAAGTGTGCTATAAATTGAACATCTTCATTCTAAGTTTTTATTTGTATGTCTTATGTAATAAGAGCAAAAAATGAGTAGAAAAACTAATTGCAAACTCACAAATACAACTAAAAGTAAGTTTAGAGTGAGCGGAGTGGGAGATAGGCACATGTTTCTCTTGTCCCGAAGTTTAGGGGTAATGTTCCCGCATCTCATTGGTGCCTTTTCTTCTATATGTTTTGTTCAATTCGGGATGGTGTCTTATTATTGCTTCCTGCAGGTGCATTGTGTTACATCTGTTCTCTACCCGTTAGCTTTTGCCTTAGCCTTTTCGCATCCCGTCCCACTCCATAGTCCATACTCAAGCCACTCGGATTCCCCTTAGGTTATTACTCATGTGGTATGCCACAAGCTCACATATAAGGGACATGTAGGCTATGCTAAAAACATAAAAAAAATTAAGTATATTAAATTGCTATTTAACGAAATTATTGTATACTTCTTGTATAAGTCACATACATTCAAAAGACTACAATGTCGATATTAATATTTTAAAATATTTTAGCTACGAACAAGATTTTGGGTTAAACCATATTATTTTCTGTCTCCAAGATCTTAAAATTCATCCATTTTTGTCTTGCTTTTCGATACATTATATACCTCGTCGTAATAAATTAAAAGAAACAGACAAGTATTTAGCTAAAATAATAATAATCGTTTTATTTTTATATTTATTTTGCCTAGAAGAGTGTGGTTATAATATAATATAATAATAGTAACATGCCCTCATTAAATGAGCTAGTGCGTATCCTTTTGAGATTCGAGTCGAAGAAAATGATGCCCAAAAGATCCATTCAACCCATCATTTCCATCCTACAATTTAATTTTTAAGGAGATGTAAGACGTTGATATTTGTATGCCTTTCAAAATTATTACTTTATTATTTCGAGTTTCAAAATACAGAATCTTTTTCTATTGTTGTTTTGGCTTTTCTTTAATGGGAACCAATGAGTAAAGTGAATTCGTTAACCTTCTGATCATTAGAATTTGTAAGATTATAACTTATAAAGATACTACAAAACTCAGAGAAAACTATTTTTAAATAAGATTATTTTTATTTTTTCTATTTTTATATGTTATTAACTAGTTTCAGAGCCCGCCGTTCTATTTTTATATGTTATTAACTAGTTTCGGAGCCCGCGCTTCACGGCAGGCGGGGCGGGTTAATATAGACCATGCAAGTTTTAATCTATGCGGCCGTAAAAATAAGCAATCATCAACGTTAAGCAAACATCTCTAGAGTTAAACGTTAGCCTTAACTATAATCAGGTAAATAAAACAATAATTAAATTTGTTACCTGGTATATTAAAAAGTTGACTTACACTATGTAGTCTTTAATCTAAACGATGGTAAAAATAAACAAGTAACACAACTAATTGACATTTCTAGAGTTAAAAGTTATCTTTAATTATAATAAGTTAAGTAAATAGTAAGTAAAATAATAAAAGAATTAAACTTATAAAAAAGACAAAAGAACTAATATTTGTTAAAAATGAACATTATTAAACTTTAAGTGCCGTATCATAACTCTATTAAAGTTTGGGGATCGAAACGTAAACCGTTCATAGGAAGAGAATTATTACTAAACTTCTTAATGATAAATCTTTTAAAGTTCATGAATATAAATGTAAATAGTTTATAAACAAAATATATTAAAGTTCAAGGGTCGTATGATGACTTTATTAAAGTTTAGGGTTAGAAATGTGAGTTATTTAAAGAAAAAAACATTAGTATTGTATGTCTACAAGCTAAAATCTAACCACTAAATCCATCAAATATGCAAGATACTAAATGCTCCTAAAAATATGTCCAGTTAGCTATAAATCAGATTATTATAAATGCATTAAAAACAATTATTTTCACTACAACCCTATAAATATTATTTCTTACGGGACTTACATTTAAACACTATCACCACCGTTTACGTTTTGTTTTTTATACTCAAATTCTCTTGATAATCAATCCGTTTTGTATTTTCATATTATTAAAAATGTAAATCATTATTTAAATGTGATAAAAATAATCAAACATACGTAAAATTTAAAAATTACATTAAGATAAATTATTAATTAAATATAGTAAAAAAAAGTCAAACAGCTAAAATTTAACTTAAAAGAATTAAAACTAAACAAAACAGAGGGTAAACTAGGAAATGCGGTGCTTTAATCTTCTTACGGTTGAGAATGAATACGCAAAAATAAAAACTTGTTTCAATAGAACAAAGCATTCATTTTTTAACAGCAAGGGATGACGTGTCAACTATCGTGACACCGGGTGTGGCCAAGGTCGACTACTCAACTGACGCTAGCCCCTAGGCTCTCCCAGTTGCGCAAAAACCCGACCTTCACCTGCTCGAAAGCACGACAATGGAATAATCGGTAAAACCTCGCCTTTCATCCAAGACGTACCGGTGTCATCCGTATTCGCTCTTCACCTGGATTCCGCAGAAAATAATGAGCAGAATAGGAGTCGAACCTAGGTCATAAGAACACCAAGTTTTTCCCCAACCACTTCACCACTAACTCATTGGCAAAAAATTCTTTATTTATTTTAATATCATTCCACCCTTATCCTCAAATGCGCGCACGTTCAGAAGGGCGATACTTCAAATATTACCCTGTTCCAATGCTACTTTATACTTTCTACGAGGGATAGTGCGTTTGATACCAAACCATACCGGGTATACTCAGTATCGGTATCAGTATTCACTTTTTATGTTTTTCGGTACCGGTATTTATGGGTAAAACACCGATAAATACTAGTATCAAACAGGTACCGTGCTCATCTCTAGTTTCTACATGCCATGTCATCCAATTGCAGCGCTAAATGCAGTTTATTAATTTTGGTCTCACAATTGCAAATGTTAATATATAGAATATTTGCAAAACCAAAAAGAATAAAAGAAATTATATGTCGTTCTCAATATGGATATACGTAGCTTCGTAAATTCCATTAGTTTTCTTAAATTCAATTATAGTAGTTTTCCCATGTTTATATATACTATGTATTTTTAAAAAAATACGAGTTGGACCAACTAGCTGTACGATGAAGACGAAATCTTATGATGACTTCCAGCCAAAAGTTATGATATTGTCATTGTTCTATAATCAAGTGTTTAATAAATTACAAAATTCTAGTAATGCATGCGAAAGTTATTGTATTATGCGATTTTAAAACTCAAGAAACATTTATATTATACAATTTTAAAACTCAACAAACATTTATATATAATTTGGAATGATTTTTACCCTTTTTATAAACAAACATTTGTGAAAATTCAAAAGTAGAACGTGTGATACACGAGTCTTAATTAGAGGAGCACTAATCGGTTCTAGGCCCAAATTGGTGCGGGTTCAGTCAGAGACAGTAAAAACCAGGTTTTGGTCAAACCCGGTGGGTTGAAACCGATTTATCAAGGTAAAAAATAATTGATTTAGTTTAAAACCGCATTATAACCGGTTCAGTTTCGTCTTTAGATGGGTCCAAATCATGTTCCAACCAAGTGGGTCTTCACTTGGTTTCAACCCTATAGTTCAGGTCGGGTCCAAATCAAGTTCTCAAAATCATTTTTAAAATTGATTCTCTCAAACTAATACTAAGATCGGGTTTGGTTCGAATAATAACCGGTTTCCATTCTCAACCCCGTAATTTTGTTCACCTCTGATATGAATAATGTAAACCTAATAAATTGTAACCGTTTTCATTATGAATTTCTTAAAACGAGAAAAGATACTTTTTGTAGTATGTTTTTTTAAATATATAAAGTACTCATTTGTCGATAATCATTAAAAGGTATTGTGACGACTGACGTCAGTACCTTTTTTACAATTGACACATTTCCTACGTATACAGAATATTGTTTGGTGTTAGAACAATCAATTTATAATTTTACTTTTAGTTTAGAATTACATTTTTTTCCAGTTTAAAATAGAATTCTATTTTCACTTTTAGTTTAAAATTATAAGTTTGTCCTTAATTTAAAATTATGTTTTTATCCTTAGTTCAAAATAAAGTTATGTTTTCCCCATGGCTTAAAATTATGATTTTACACTCAGTTTAAAATTATGATTTTTCTCAGTTCAAAATAAAATTATGATTTTACCCCCAGCTTAAAATTACGATTTTACCCTATGTTCAAAATTATGATTTTGTCCCATTTCAAAAATTACGATTTCTTCCCCGGTTAAAAATTGTGGTCTTGCAATCGTTTCACTTTTTTTACAAAACTACAGTACCGTTTGTTTTACTTGGTTAACTCAATGTAACTCTTATTGTGTCAAGCAGTTGTCTAACACTCGCTCATTGGTCCTGACAAATTAGTATTTTACCCCCAGCTCAAAATTACAGACATGTCATCGTTTTAGTTTTTTTAGCAAAACTATGGTAGTATTTTGGTACAATTGGTTGTCTCGGTGTATTGTTTTTGAGATCGTGTTATAAGTACTATATACTAGTAACCTAAATACATGCATACATGTTATGAAACTAAGAAATTTCAATTTAGCGCCTCGTGCTTGGCACATGCTTATGTGTCCTGAAAAATTACAATTTTGCTCCCAGTTTAAAATTCTAGTATTTCTATCGTTTTAGCCTTTTTTAGTAAAAGTATGGTAGTGTTTTGTTTTTAATTGGTTGTCTCGATGTAATTTGTTTTCGAGATCGTGTTATGAGTACAATGTACAAGTAACCGAAATACAAACATACATGTTATGAGAGAGAAATATTCGGCTTAGTACCCCGCAACGCGAGCGAGGCAAAAACTAGTAAGTCTACATTTATAAGTTTACATTATTCTATTGTTATTTTTGTGTCAACAACAGAATCTATAAGATTCATCAAGTTGGTTCTAACAATTAAGTTACTATGTGTGTGTATATATATATATATATATATATATATATATATATATATGCATGTATGTATAAGAACAATGTATGTATAGACACAGATACCAATACAATCATATAAGTATTGTTTAAATCGTCAATTGCGGACCAATGTGGAATTAACCCAATTGGTAAAGGCATATGCCTCTTCGAGGTGAGGTCTCGGATTCAAATCTGAGTAAAGGTGGTTAATTTAGAATTATTTGAGTAACAGAGTGGACGCGAACGTTGTCATTAAAAAATCGTCAATTGCGGACTGTTTATAATATTTAAAATTTTTGTAGGTCTCAGCTCTTAACTTGCTTCTGGTATCCTCTGGCAGCCCAAAGATAAAACACAATTAAACGGTCCAAATCCATGGCCCAGTTACAACTATATACATTCTGTGGATAATTCAAAGAAGCATTTGAATGTCCAATTTTGTCCTTTAAGACATGAGACATATTTTCACATTGGGCCTCGTTAGCAGTATCTGGCCCGCTAATTTGACTAGTTACAATGTCACATTATAGTATCTGGTCCGCTAGTGTCAATCTTCGGGGACGTCGTTCCCATCACCGATGGCTGCCCCGTCCTCATCAAGAAAGAAAAAGGGAAAACAAAATGAAGCTACAACCTCTTTGGAAAAAGTCACCATCCATAGATGGTCGGTGCTTAAGAAGAAGTTCTTACGGGGGCCTGTATTAACAACTCGAAGGACCCGATCATCGGAAGCAGCCAAACAGGGTCCAACCGCATTTTGTTAACACACGCGAAATACTGTCCATTTAAAGTCACACTGCACATGATACAAACTCCTGTTACCAAGTTTGATGGGATGTCACCCGAGCGTTTGTTTGGATCATCATGTTATGGCTTAGACCATAAGAGAATACAAAGCATATACCAACAATGATTTCAAGTAAGAGCATGTGTTCAACATTATCAGAAACGAGCCAAAACGGCGTTCACCGCCACCCATCCGATCAACCAACGAGCTGATGAAAGCCAATATGACTAAACGAGAGGAAACCATGGACGCATTCAAACCTCAAATGGAAGAGTTTTTATGGATGCATGACATGAACGTGCTTATGATGAATACATCTACCACAGATGAGGAGCAACGAAGAATGCGTACTGATTTGTGTGCCGAAATCAAGTTACGTTAAGGTCTCTATATTTTTTTTTCTAGTTGTGTTTTTATGTTTCTTAATTTTTTTATTTATTGTTTATTTTTTTGTTTCTTTAATTCAAATACATTTTATTATTTATTTATAAACGTAAAATTAAAATTATACTAATGTAAAAGTAACTGATATGTATTTAACTAACTGTAAAAGCTGGTGACGATGTCGAGTATGAGGTAGAGTTTTGTGCATTGCGGGAAAAGTGGAGGTTTTTTTGAGAAGTTTGATGTGACGCTGAGGTAGCGGTTTATAGAGGTTTGTGGGGTCTGTACATTGTGGGTGCTCTTAGTATAGTAGATCCATGTTTTTGCAGTGTCGGATACGAAAGTTCCTTGCATTTGCATTGCCTTGTTTAAAAATTCCACGTCTTTGCAGTAGGCATTACCCAATGCAATTCTTAAGAACAACAAACTCACAGAACCTTTAAAACCGCTCCTAGAACTATATCTTGTGATCAACGTGGGACTTGAAAGATGTAGTTATAATGTTAATTGCGTGAATATAAAATTATACGCACAGTATAAAAATTCTAGGCACAATATAAACTTTTATATTTTTATAGTCTTAAGTTTTGTCATACTTTCACAGTAAAATTGTATATTGTTTATAAAAGTTGTAGCGTGAAGTAACAACCTTATATATAATAATGCATTGATTAATGTGTTGGCTAAGAAGAAAATTTTGTTGGTTGAGAAGGGATGCGTTAGATCGTTACAAAAGTTGTTAGGCGCCCTATAGTCGGTTGACTGGAGAGTTGAGAGTACTCGGCCTAGGCGGAGAGTACTCAGGGAGTACTCGGACATGTTAAATTATAAATAATTTAGTTTTTGGTGATTAAATATATATCAAATAACATATATGTCACACCCCGGATTTCCAACCAGAAATCCATACACCGGTGGGCCCGGATGGGAAGTATCGTGACGTAAGTTGATAACATCATTGTTAATTAAACATGGCACAGCGGAAGTCTTGGAGTAAAATTACTATTACACACCGAATGTTCGAAAATACAAAATAATATACATGCTCGTAATAGAAGATCCACATGCGGATCATGAAATGTACAAGAAAGAATACAAAACAGACTTTTGGCAGATTTAGCATTTGCAAGATCCTCTATCACTACTGAGCCCTTCCGGCCTATTTTCGTATTGTACCTGCAGATTAGTCTTTTGAAAATACGTCAGCTTTCGCTGGTAAATACACCAAACTGACTCATTTTGAAAACATTTCAAAAAAATGTTTTAAGTGCGTATCAGCACAAAATCTTTTTATAACTTGGGTTAATTGACCGTCCAACCTTGTTAACAGATTTACATGTTTGTCATACATACGGGCCCGGTACGGAGACCGAGACACAATTAACGTACACACCACTTTGGACTCACGAAGGAGTCAATTCCTCCCAACCTTGTGGAATAAAAGTCGGAGCATAATTGGGTTATCACCAAAGCTCATGATATTTACTAAGAAGTTTCATATTTATTAAATTCAAATTACAAACTTAAATATCCAATAAACAAAATTCATACAATTACAAAGGAAAACAAAACTAAATGTTTATTCCAAGGCAATAACTTGTTTATTCTTCTAGGCCATCCTAAGTGTTTCTTTCCTCAACTGGATCACCTGTATCATGTGTAAAACAGGGGTGATTTTGGGTCAACAAAAGTTGGCGAGTGAACCTTGATAAAACATTTTAAATAATTGCTTGTTTTATTTATTAAAGAAAATTCGTGCATAAATCATATGTGAGCAAACATATATATGTAAACAATCACAAACCACTTTGGATGAATATATGACATGAATGATGATGTATTTGAGATCTAGGCTCAATCAAACGGAGCCGATCTAATGAGGCGCCTGATGCTCAACCCATATCCCACGGGAAACTGATGGGCCTAATAAAATGTGTGCACTGAAATGATAAATTTAATCTACATATAAATCACACAACGACCAATACACATTTGATCACGAAATGATATAAGCACAAGTGTTTAAATAAAATAAAGGAATAGTACGACACATGATACACCCCAAAACGTGATTAAAAGGGGGAATTTGTAGAGATTCACTCACCTTGGGTGCGTATTCTTGAGTGGTAAAGAGAGCGCACGAGTTGGAAATTTAATCGACGAGAAGGTGCTAACCTAGAAATAATAACGCGATAACTCAATAAATAAATAAACCAACTTTTTGGTTTAAAACATTTGTTTAGATTTTTAAGTTATTGTTGTGGTTTTTATTGGTATTTTAGACCCTTTATTTTTATTGATTTTTTTAGATTTAAATTTAATATAAATTCATAAATAAAATAAAACAGGAAAATAAAAATAAAATAAAAAAACAAAAAGTTGTCAGTCTGACAAGGGGGTTGTCAGACCGGTCGAACCACGGGAATTTGTATGCGGTGGTGAGGCTCGAACTCGTGACCTATCGGTTGCGTGCACGCAGCTCTTCCAACTGAGCTACGTGTCTAACCCGAAATATTCCCGATTTTAATTATTCTTATACACACATTCAGTTCATTTGGAAATCATAATTTTAAAAAGATTTATAATTGATCGAACCGGCTGAGACAGTGCAGTCTCGAACCCGAGACCTCGTGATTAATGTGCACCCAGCCCAACCGTTGGGCTGGGTGTCTAACCCGTTAAGGACTCCGATGTTTATTATTCTTATATACCAGTGACGTTCTGACAGTAGTCTCTTCAAAAGTTGTTTAAAAATCACCGGTTCAGTGACTGGGCATGGATTCGAACTCTGTATTGTATATGTAAAATGCACACAGTC
The DNA here is from genome assembly GCA_947069175.1 of Scalesia atractyloides. NCBI lineage: Eukaryota > Viridiplantae > Streptophyta > Magnoliopsida > Asterales > Asteraceae > Scalesia > Scalesia atractyloides. Next base: position 75,539,923 of record CAMTDV010000028.1, read on the forward strand.
TACCGCTAGACTGTGTGTCTAACCCGTTTAAAACACAAGTTTTTATTTTACAAATATGCTTATTGACTTCGTCTTCTTCATTTGAATAAACCGTACCCGCCTGAATCAATTCCCGATTCTTTGTGATTAATTGAATGTATACGATGCTAATTTAAGAAAACTTAAAAGGATAATAAAAGAAAACTACCGTATGCCGGTACTGGTGATTCCGGTGAGTGGGTTCCGACGTCTCGGTGGTTCTCCGGTGGAACAAGTTTTCCGACGAGTGAGGTAATTAGAGTGAGAGCAGAAGAAATGAGCGAGTTCGGATTGAGGGACAATCGACCAGTATTTATAGGGATGTTTGAGGCTCCGGTTACTATGATTTCGAGTCAATTGCCAGCGATCAATCAAAATATTTACCGAAAATAAGCTCGGACAGTTATGTTCCTAGAGGAAAACGCGTTGATTGCCGAGATTTCCGGCGAGGGGAAATCTGCGGGCGTTACAGGTTCCTCTTATTGTGAATATAGAAGAATTAAGGTTCGATAAATATCACAATTGGTGTGTGCAGCGTAGTGGTGTTGGTGGTGTGTGTTTTACCCGGGGAACCCGGGTTCGATCCCCGGCTCGCCCATTTTTGAGTTTATTTTTATTTTCTCTATTATAAGTTAAATCATTTATTAATTATAAATATTTAATATTTAATTTGATTATTTATTTTATTTTATTCAAGTTATTTTAAACAAAAAAAGAATTCTAATATATAAAACAGTAAACAAAATGCTAAAAAAATCACCCGACATAAATAAATACACTTTGATTGATAACTTGGGGCGGGTTTTTGAAACCCGATTTACACAAATGTTACAGTATCCCCTACTTTTAGAAATTTCGTCCCGAAATTTAAGTAGTAGTTGTAACCGGAAAGAGATGAGGGTATTTCTCGCGCATTGAGTCTTCACGTTCCCAAGTAAACTCAGGTCCTCCTTTTGACTCCCAACGTACCCTGATGATTGGAATTCGACTTCGCCTTAAGCGCTTCTCACCGAAATCCATGATTTCTACTGGTCTTTCGACGAAGTGCATCGATTCATCGACTTGAAGGTCTTCTAGAGGAATATGGAGGTTTTCGTCGGTGAGGCACTTTTTCAAGTTTGATACGTGGAACGTGGGATGTATTCTGTTGAGCTCTTCTGGTAGGTCAAGCTTGTATGCTACAGGACCTACTCTTTCGGGTATCTTGAAAGGTCCTACGTAGCGTGGTGCTAGCTTGCCCTTCTCGCCAAAACGAACCACTCCCTTCCACGGTGATACTTTTAAAAGTACTTGATCACCAATGTCAAACTCCAAGGGCTTTCGTCGCTTGTCAGCATAACTCTTTTGACGACTTTGAGCCGCTAGAAGATTGTTTCGAATTTGAAGGATTTTGTCGGTTGTCTCTTGAATCAATTCAGGTCCGGTGATTTGCGCTTCCCCAATTTCGTGCCAACATACTGGAGAGCGGCACTTACGACCATATAAAGCTTCAAAAGGAGCCATGCCGATACTTGAATGATAGCTATTGTTGTATGAAAACTCAACTAACGGTAGGTGAGCGTCCCAGTTCCCTTTGAAGTCTATGACACATGCTCGTAGCATTCTTCAAGGGTTTGGATGGTGCGTTCAGATTGACCATCAGTTTGAGGGTGAAAGGCGGTACTAAGGTCTAACCGTGTACCCAAAGCGGTTTGTACGGCTCGCCATGTTCGTGAAGTGAAACGACCATCACGGTCTGAAATGATGCTTAATGGTACACCATGACGGCTTACGATCTCGCTGATGTAGATACGAGCTAACTTCTCGTTCTTGAAGTCCTCGCGAATCGGAATGAAATTAGATGACTTTGTAAGACGATCGATTATTACCCATATGGTGTCATACCCACTGGAGGTGCGAGGTAACCCGGTAATGAAGTCCATGGTTATGTTTTCCCACTTCCATACAGGTATTTCGGGTTGGACTAGAAGTCCTGAAGGTCTTTGATGTTCAGCTTTTACTTTGGAACAGGTAAGGCACTTGGAAACAAAAACAGCGATATCCTTTTTCATGCCATGCCACCAGTAGGTGTATCGTAGGTCTTGATACATCTTATCGGCTCCTGGGTGTACAGAGTATCGTGTTTTGTGTGCCTCATTCATGAGGAAATCACGAAGGTTATCGCGATCAGGAATCCATATGCGGTTTAAATAGTATAGAATACCGTCGGATTTGGTTTCAATTTTGAGTTCAGCTCCACATGACAGTTCATCGCGTACGTCATTTTCTGTTACAGAAACATGTTGAGCTGCCCGGATTCGATCTTTGATGTCGGCTATGATTTGCGAACATAGAAGACGAATAGAGATCGCATATCCTTTTCGACTGAGTACATCGGCCACCACGTTTGCCTTGCCAGGATGGTACCGAATTTCACAGTCGTAGTCGTTGAGAAGTTCGACCCATCTTCGTTGCCTCATATTCAACTCTTTCTGGTTGAAGATATGTTGGAGACTCTTGTGGTCAGTGTATATTTCACACTTGGTACCGTAGAGGTAATGACTCCATATCTTGAGAGGGAACACAACGGCTCCAAGTTCTAGGTCGTGGGTGGTGTAATTCTTCTCATGAACCTTGAGTTGCCTAGAGGCATAGGCTATCACTTTTCCTCTTTGCATCAATACACAGCCTAGTCCTTGCCCTGACGCGTCGCAATAAACCACGAATTCATCGCAACCCTCAGGGAGTGTAAGGATAGGTGCGTCACAAAGCCTTTGCTTTAAAGTTTGGAAGGCCTCTTCTTGCTTAGGTCCCCAAATGAAGGGTTTTCCTTTGTGAGTCAAGGCCGTGAGTGGTACGGCGATACGGGAAAAATTGGCAATGAAGCGTCGGTAGTAACCAGCCAATCCAAGAAATGACCTAACTTCGGTAGGGGTACGTGGCGCTTGCCATTCCTGTACTGCTTTGATTTTTGAAGGATCGACATGAATCCCTTTGTCATTGACGACATGACCAAGGAAGTGTACTTCTCCAAACCGGATTCGCATTTTGAGAACTTAACGTAAAGTTTTTCAGTCCTTAAGAGTGTAAGAATGAGTCGAAGGTGTCGCTCATGATCGGATTTGGACTTGGAGTAGATAAGGATGTCGTCGATGAAGACTATGACGAAGCGGTCGAGGTAGGGTTTGCATACTCTATTCATTAAATCCATGAAGACAGCGGGGCGTTGGTTAAACCGAAGGGCATAACCATGAACTCGTAATGACCATAACGAGTTCGGAAAGCGGTTTTTGGGATATCCTCCTCGCGCACTCTAAGCTGATGATAACCAGAACGAAGGTCGATTTTGGAAAAACAGGTAGCGCCTTGAAGCTGGTCTAGGAGGTCAGCAATGCGAGGCAGTGGATAGCGATTCTTAACCGTCAACTTGTTGAGTTCTCTATAATCAATGCACATGCAAAACGTTCAATCTTTCTTCTTTACAAAAAGAACAGGCGCACCCCAAGGCGATGAGCTAGGACGTATGAATCCTTTGTCAGTCAACTCTTGCAGTTGACTGGCCAATTCTTGCATCTCGGATGGGGCTAACCTATAAGGAGATTTGGCGACCGGTGTAGCGCCAGGCACAAGATCGATGCGGAATTCGATTTCTCTCACAGGAGGAAGTCCTGAAACGTCGTCGGGAAAAACTTGTGGGAATTCCTTCACAATTGGAATATCTTCGAGCTTCCTCTCCTTGCCTCCCTTCTTGACGACGTGAATTAGAAATGCGACGTAGTTCTTGCGGAGATAACTTCTGGCTTGAAGGCAGGACATCAATTTGAGTCCTTTCGAAGGGGTTTCCCCAAAAAAACGTAGTGTCTAACCGTCTGCAAGAGGAATACTAATGAATTTTTCGTGGCACACCACTTCAGGGTGATGCTGGCTGGGCCAGTCCATACCGATTATAACATCGAAACTTCCCAACTTCATAGGAATGAGGTCACTTGGGAAATCATGATCGTTTAGGGTGAGAGTACAATCGCGTATAATAGAATCTAATGAAGTGGGTTTTCCATCAGCAACTTCCACCGTTAGAGATTCAATGAGATTAACACGAGGTTGGTCGAGGATAGATTCGAATTCTAAGGACACAAAGCTCTTATCCGCACCAGTATCGAATAATATGGATGCATAACTACCATTTATGAGAAACGTACCGTTGACCACATTGTTGTCAGCCCTGGCTTGGTTGGCATTGATATTGAAAGCTCTTCCTCTGGCAGGTGGAGGAGCTTGGTTGGCTTGGTTTACCGGGTTCGCTTGATCTTGGGCATGGATGATGTTCACTAGGCGTGGACAAGTGTTCCTGAAGTGGTTTGGGTGCCCACAATTGAAACAGGCTCGCATGGGTTGCATCATGTGGTAGTTGGGTTGGTAGTAAGGTTGGGCTGCGTGTTGTGTAGGTGGTAGAAGTAAGGGTTGTTGGGCTTGGCCCACCATTTGATTTTGGGTTTGGGTTGGAGGTTGACCGCAGTTCATTCGCTGAAGGGTACGGCAGGTTTGGATGGTGTGACCCTCACGGCCACAACTTGTGCAATGTTGGCAGGGGTTTTCGGGAGGGTGATGGTATTGACAACGGTTTCACTTTCGGTGTGGGCCAGTGTATGGCCTTTTGAATGGTGCGGCTGGAGGAGCAACTTGGGTGATTGGTGCAGCAGTGATGGGAGGGTTGGTTTGGGTGACAGCATAATTCTTGCCATTTCGCTTCCTCTTACCAGCAAACTTCGAGGATAAGACTGGGTGGTTTGGAGTTGTGGTCTCAATGGGTGCTTTCTTCTTCTCATCTTTGAACTTGCCGTTTCGAATGCGATTTTCAGTGAGTTCCGTAGCTAACTCCATTGCGGCTTCAAGTGTTGCAGGCGAAGTGCTTAAAACCGAATCTTGGATTTTCGAGGGGAGGCCTCGAATGTAATGTTCGAGTAAGCGGTATAAGGGGGTGAACAAATTGGGGATCATCTGATTCAATTCGAGAAACCTCTTATTGTATGAAGTGTGGTCTCCTTCCTTTTGTTTCAACGCGTGAAACTCGTCTTCCAGCTTTTTGATTTCGCTTCTTGGACAGAAACGTCTTGTCATGATTTCCCTTAATTCTTCCCATGTTAAGGCCTTGGCATCTTCCAAACCTCGCTTACCCTTTTCCGTGTTCCACCAGGTGAGGGCTACCTCAAACAGTCTTCCAGTCGCGTAACGTACCTTACGGTCCTCGGGACAGTCGCAATTGAGGAAAGTGTTTTCCATCTCCTCAAACCAGTGAAGGAGAGCGGTGACACCTTCAGTCCCTTCATATTTCGGGGGATCGCAGGATTTGAAGTGTTTGTAGGTGCACTTGGGGGTTTTGGAAGGAGGGTTGGCGACGCTTTGGTCTTCTTGGTTGGGAGGGTTGATGGGATTAGCGGTGAGAGCTTGTTGAACTTGTAGCACGATGTCAGGAAGTACTGCGGCCATTTGTTTAGCAATTTGCGTGGCCAAGCGTTCGTTTGACTTTCCTGACTTTCTACCTCCACGTAATTGCCTAGCCGACATCTACAGGAACATATGTAGGAATATTGTGAGTTCAAGAATTTCCTAGGTGTCATGTGTCGTAAAAAAAATGAAAACAACATAACTGAAAATAATTTAACTATATCCATAGGATGTCTTGGGTTTGCTCATGTTTGGGCCTCCAAATGTCCCCCATACCATTGCCTGTGTAGTCATGTGGGCCCCCATGACTATTGGGCTTGGTAGAGTTCATATTGGTGTCGGCGGGTTAACACTCGCACCACCCGAATGAAAATCGTAAAACATGATTGCGAGATGTATGGTCGGAGGGTGTCCAGGTGTAGACACAATGACAACTCAAAGTGGGGTTAGCTCACACGACGTTTGGTATAGCATGCTTTGGCCTAATAGGTCCTTCGTACTCTCATCGTTAGACCCCAGGTAGGCAAAATGGTCCTTTTGGATTTATACGAATGCCAAGCCTAGACAGGACGTTCCGACTACCGGTACTCGTACCCTTCCAGTTACTACATGCCCGTCGTGAAAACTCACTTTGATGTGATTTCAAAAATACAAAATCATTGCAAAAATCATGGAAATCGTAAGGTGTGTGCTTTCATAGATATGACATGTTATGAGGATATGAATTATGATGAGCATTGCATATTAACATGTACTTGTGAGGGTGCTTGCATAATATTGGGTGTGAAGATAAACATGAAGCATGTAAACATCATGAATTTTGCATGTAACACATAAACAATTAAAATTTAATCAACTATAGTATAGGCTCTAAGGGTCTAATAACCTATCCTATATCCCTATAGTCACAAGCTCTGATACCAATCTGTCACACCCCGACCCGCAGCGGAATAAAAATCGGAGCATAATTGGGTTATCACCAAAGCTCATGATATTTACTAAGAAGTTTCATATTTATTAAATTCAAATTACAAACTTAAATATCCAATAAACAAAATTCATACAATTACAAAGGAAAACAAAACTAAATGTTTATTCCAAAGCAATAACTTGTTTATTCTTCTAGGCCATCCTAAGTGTTTCTTTCCTCAACTGGATCACCTGTATCATGTGTAAAACAGGGGAGATTTTGGGTCAACAAAAGTTGGCGAGTGAACCTTGATAAAACATTTTAAATAATTGCTTGTTTTATTTATTAAAGAAAATTCGTGCATAAATCACATGTGAGCAAACATATATATGTAAACAATCACAAACCACTTTGGATGAATATATGACATGAATGATGATGTATTTGAGATCAAGGCTCAATCAAACGGAGCCGATCTAATGAGACGCCTGATGCTCAACCCGTATCCCACGGGGAACTGATGGGCCTAATAAAATGCGTGCACTGAAATGATAAATTTAATCTACATATAAATCACACAACGACCAATACACATTTGATCACGAAATGATATAAGCACAAGTGTTTAGATAAAATAAAGGAATAGTACGACACATGATACACCCCAAAACGTGATTAAAACGGGGAATTTGTAGAGATTCACTCACCTTGGGTGCGTATTCTTGAGTGGTAAAGAGAGCGCACGAGTTGGAAATTTAATCGACGAGAAGGTGCTAACCTAGAAATAATAACGCGATAACTCAATAAATAAATAAACTAACTTTTTGGTTTAAAACATTTGTTTAGATTTTTAAGTTATTGTTGTGGTTTTTATTAGTATTTTAGACCCTTTATTTTTATTGATTTTTTTAGATTTAAATTTAATATAAATTCATAAATAAAATAAAACAGGAAAATAAAAATAAAATAAAAAAAACAAAAAGTTGTCAGTCTGACAACCTTGTCAGACCGGTCGAACCACGGGAATTTGTATGCGGTGGTGAGGCTCGAACTCGTGACCTCTCGGTTGCGTGCACGCAGCTCTTCCAACTGAGCTACATGTCTAACCCGAAATATTCCCGATTTTAATTATTCTTATACACACATTCAGTTCATTTGGAAATCATAATTTTAAAAAGATTTATAATTGATCGAACCGGCTGAGACAGTGCAGTCTCGAACCCGAGACCTCGTGATTAATGTGCACCCAGCCCAACCGTTGGGCTGGGTGTCTAACCCGTTAAGGACTCCGATGTTTATTATTCTTATATACCAGTGACGTTCTGACAGTAGTCTCTTAAAAAGTTGTTTAAAAATCACCGGTTCAGTGACTGGGCATGGATTCGAACTCTGTATCGTATATGTAAAATGCACACAGTCTACCGCTAGACTGTGTGTCTAACCCGTTTAAAACACAAGTTTTTATTTTACAAATATGCTTATTGACTTCGTCTTCTTCATTTGAATAAACCGTACCCGCCTGAATCAATTCCCGATTCTTTGTGATTAATTGAATGTATACGATGCTAATTTAAGAAAACTTAAAAGGATAATAAAAGAAAACTACCGTATGCCGGTACTGGTGATTCCGGTGATTGGGTTCCGACGTCTCGGTGGTTCTCCGGTGGAACAAGTTTTCCGACGACTGAGGTAATTAGAGTGAGAGCAGAAGAAATGAGCGAGTTCGGATTGAGGGACAATCGACCAGTATTTATAGGGATGTTTGAGGCTCCGGTTACTATGATTTCGAGTCAATTGCCAGCGATCAATCAAGAAATTTACCGAAAATAAGCTCGGACAGTTGTGTTCCTAGAGGAAAACGCGTTGATTGCCGAGATTTCCAGCGAGGGGAAATCTGCGGGCGTTGCAGGTTCCTCTTATTGTGAATATAGAAGAATTAAGGTTCGATAAATATCACAATTGGTGTGTGCAGCGTAGTGGTGTTGGTGGTGTGTGTTTTACCCGGGGAACCCGGGTTCGATCCCGGCTCGCCCATTTTTGAGTTTATTTTTATTTTCTCTATTATAAGTTAAATCATTTATTAATTATAAATATTTAATATTAATTTGATTATTTATTTTATTTTATTCAAGTTATTTTAAACAAAAAAAAAAGAATTCTAATATATAAAACAGTAAACAAAATGCTAAAAAAATCACCCGACATAAATAAATACACTTTGATTGATAACTTGGGGTGGGTTTTGATTAATAACTCAGCCGTACACAAAAGGACTAAGTTCAGATAGCATTTACCGGAAGTCTCTAGTCTGGATTATGGCATAAACTAACCAATTAAATACTAACGGTCTTATTTAAGTCATTGACTTAGACCGACTAGCGTACTTGATCAAAACGTATGACGCTAGATTAAACGATGATTGGATAGAATGTAGTTTAATCCCAACAAGTACCTTGACTTGTATAATATGGATAAACTATAAACATTCGGGATTTTGAGACTTAAATGACAAGGTTAAACCCGTTTCGGTTAATTTTCGTAAAATAGTTACATATACGTAACTGTGCGCATATTAGCGATATTGGGTAACCGGATAAGTCATGGACAAGTTCTATATGCCATTGTATTTTAAATAAGTTAAAATATCAGTAGGATATCAACTTGTATGCCCGTTAAGGTTTTAAAACGAAATTATGCCTCATAAGGGCATTTCGGTAATTATATACCGTATAAAAGGAACTTGAATATATATTAAGTTTATGATCATGTGTATTCTGGAAAAATATTTTATTTATGATATAATATTATTAGGATATCATTTATATGTGTACTTTATCTTTTATGACCAAACTATGCACCGAAGGAGCATTTTGGTCATTTTACACATAGTTTATAAATTATTTGGGATTTTGAGTTTATAACATATACCTACAGTAATTATGTTTAAAATAAGTATAAAATAAGTAGGTATCAAGCATTGGTCAATAATATGGTTTAAAACCATACTATGCGCCTAAACGGCGCTTATGTCGTAAAATGGCGTCTTTATGCATTTTTTACGAAAACTGTTGCTAAGGTCAGATTAAAATATTTTAGGTATGTTATTTAATATAACATATCAGTAGGTAAAAGATTTACCTTGAAAATATTTGATTAAAACTAGTTTATGAGCCACAAGGGCTAAAATCGACATTTATCGACATAGTTTAAAGACTTGCTTGAAAACTCAGTTTATAACTTGGTTTAACATCCAAAATAATCCTACTTATAATATTACATCAATAGAAAACTCATTTTCAAGTTCATTACTATTTAAAGCCTTGTTTTATGCAAAAAGGACATTTTGGTCAAATATGGCATAGTTATGGAACTTGCGCATAAACTTGGTTTCTGATTATGATCATGTAATATAACCTCAGAGGGTTATGCTACATTATATTATGATCATAATGCAACTTTAGATCAGTAGGTAACTAATCTAAATCGGGTCAGAATTGAAAGTCAAGGCAGAAGTTAAACTTCGCGACTTTCGGTTGCGAACCAACCCTAGAACTGAAATTAACGAGCCGAACATGTTCTTACATGTTCTAATAATTACCAACTTGTTTAAGTGTCAAAACAGGTTTCATAACATATATAAGATCATTTTATGATTTTTCCAAAAAATGGCATGTTTGACTTTTTAATATCATAACTTTGACCCGTCAATTGGTCTAGCAAACGTAATCTTCAGGAGGTGCCCTTTATAGGGACTAACACCTACCTTATTACGATCACTTAGCCATGTTCATTTCGAACAATGGCTGGACCATAATGGTTTTAACCGAAAGTAAAAGCGTTTTCCGTAAAACGCTTGACTTTTGGCTATAAAAGCCTATAAACGAAAATGCACAATGAAGGAACACTTACCAATGATTCCTAGGGTGCGAGAGAACGATATTGGATGCTCCTTTCAGCTAGGAACTTCCAGATGAGGAAGAAGAGTTATGATTTAGAAAGGTGCAAGTTGAAATGGTGAACTTAAGCACCTATTTATAGTTGGAGAGCTCAAAGGAGGTGAAGCCAGATGTTTAGGGGTGTAAGAGGAAGCTTACAAGTGTCCCAAAACGTGGCATAGCAGTTTACAAGTCCATAGTTTCGATTAATGGTTTTTGGAGCTTTGGTTTGGAGGCCAAGACAAACTTTCTGCAACAGAGCCTCTCTCGCGCCCCGCGAGAGACCCAGCCAGGTCTCTCGCGGCCCGCAACCGCCCCTTGGCCAGTTTCAAAGTTTGACACTTTAGTCCCTTAACTTTAAAAAGCTTCTAAAAGCCTTCTAAAACACTTTTTTGGCACTTTTAGCCCTCCGTAGCCAATTCTTGGCATACCCGGGATTATGCCCGGACATTGTCGAGCTCTCGGTTCGTTAAAAGGTCATTCAAAGGTAAGAATTAACATGTTGACACTTTTAATCACTCCAATATCCAACTTTCACATAATTACGAAATTGAACCCTCTCGTCCAACAAGTGGCACGTATGAGAGTTAGGACTTCGCAAATGATCACTCAGAGGCTTATTATAAGCATGTTGATTCCGATGTCACTCAGAGGCTGGACATGTTGACATATCAGTCACTCAGAGGCCAAATTTCAAGCATGTTGACATATCAGTCACTCAAAGGCTAATGATTTAAGCGTGTTGACATATCAGTCACTCAGAGGCTGTTATTTATGCATGTTGACATAAGACCGTCACTCAGAGCCTCAGTTTAAGCATGTTGACGACTTTAGTCCTTATTGGTCTTTAACAGACTATATTTAAAAATACAACACGTGTCACTATATTATTAGACACGATTTTACAGGGTATTACAATATAACTACTAATATTTATAACAAAATACGTGAAAAAGATAATATGATAGACATAGAAATTATGTTTTATTTTTTTAAAAGTCAATCTCGGACCGAGTTGACTACTAAATCCGATTCTAACCAAGGTTGACCGCGTTTGATCGATTTCGAGTAATTAGGCGTAGTTGAAGAAAGTCGTCTAGGCATGCTACCTTGTAGCGCTTACTCGGGGTGTACTCGGACTTGGAGACCTTGTTTTACAACCATGATGCGGTAAACAATGCATCTTACCAGCCATAAACGATCTTAATAGGGAAAAGCGGGATCTTGTATCTCCAAAATTGTGTTTTTTAACAACAATTTTCAAAGAGAGCGTTCATTTCGTGGAATCTAATAGAATTGGAATTCATGCGGGAATTGAAATGTCATTTGGAATTTAGGTGTTTTTGTTTTACATAATTAAATGGAATATGGATGGAATTGAAAAGTAGACGCCCTTCCTTAGGAGTGTAAACAAGTTCGAAGGTTAAAAGCTACTCGTTATCGACTTGGTTAAAAGCTCGAACAAGCCAAGCTTTAACGAGCCCGAGTTTGAGCCTGAAATACAAAACTCGTTTAGGTTCGCGAGCCTAAACGAGCCCAAACAAAATTTATCTTTTTTTATAATATAATAATAATGATGACAACATTAATGAGCCGAGCTTTGGCTCGTTTCTCGAGCTTTGGGTTTAACTTGCGAGCCGAGCTCAAGCTCAAATAAGTAAGCTGGAACCGAGCCGAGCTCAAGCCTAGTCAGGCTCGGGTTCGGTCCGGCTTGTTTACACCCCTACCCCTCCTTATGTTGTTCACTTCCAATCGTTTTCTTGTTGAAACCAACAAAATAAAAATCTGAATAAACATTTCAGTTCTATCAAAATTCCATTCTATTGGGTGAAATGAATGCTGGCTTAATGTCTTTATAAATGGATTGGATTGGCTAGTCGCTAACCATGTTCGTGCGGTAGGTCTTAACATCTATACTATGGGCCTTTTGGGTTGGACTAGTTTTCAGTGTTTTATTATTTTTTTCCTTCTTAGGAAATTGTTTGGAGAAAACAAAAGAGACAAATTAAGTAGGTTAAGTTTTCATTTTTCTCAATCTCATCGTTCTGCATGTTGTAACCTTCCACTTGGACCCTCTAGACCTTGTGCATGCCGCAACCTAAATGTTCAAGTCGCCCGTTCCACTCCAGACCTTGTTCACTGGACCTTGGCGAGATTTTGTTCTAACAAATATGAAGCCTTTGATTTGAATGATGAAAAAAGCCTACGGATTAATGAATTTTAGGATAGAATGAGAGGTAAGATAGTTAAAACTTTGGGCTGAAAGCCATTGTGTTGGTATGTAACTTCTCTAGGTGAGTATCCACATCTTAATAAATTCTTGTATTTTCTATTTAAGTAAATAATCTATTTATTATGTTAGACCGTCCGTAATGGTTAATGCTCCTTAAGGGACATTTCCGCCACATCAGCATTATAGCTTTATTTTAAAAAAATGTGTAAAGGTTAACGCTCCTTAATGCCCTTTCGATCAATATTTTCCATTTTTTCCCTTCATTTGGCGTTATCCTAGAAACGTTCATCCCTCTTCATGCCCCTATAACGCCCTAACGCCCAGTAGAGCGGTGTTGGGGCGTTATCAAACTCCTTCACGCTCCTATAATGCTTATAATCCCCATTACGCATGGTCTTAGCAGGTTATCAAGCTTGATCCGCACAATCGGTTTTCAGAACATTGAATTTTCTATACATTGAAATTTAAAAAGTTGTTAAGTTCAAATCCCATATATAACAAAAATAAAGAAATTCATACTTAAATTTCTGCACTCCCAAACTCAGAAACTATGGTACCGTTTCCTATGAAAGAAAAGAAAATGAACAGCACAACATTTAATATGTGATTTTGAAGTATGCTACAAGATTTATGAAATTAACATGTGCTTTAACTGATCAATAATCCTCGACATACGATGAATCAAACCCCTAAAGGAATCATGTTTGTCTAGCCGATTAAGGTAATTAATCACATGTTTCACATGTTACTAAGGCCCACGTTGTGTCGCGTGTTTTTTCTAAAAACATATACAAATGATTAACGAATTTATTCGATAATGGTCATGATGGCAAATTAAATATTTCCACATGCTCAAATCCGATGGATATTAAAACAAGCATCTTCAAAAGGTTGCGTGATCTCTAAACAGTTGTTCCGGATTATAATTATTTGATCATATTAATTTTGTTGTTATTATATTACTTTTATCTAATTTTACTCTAAGCTAGTAAACTAAATTCAACTAAAAATTTAGTAAATTAAAAGTTAATTCAAGATTCATATTTATGATATCACAATCATATAGAGGGTTAGGAGAATTTTTTTAAATAACAGAAAGATTAAGTTTTAAATCAATTAAAATATTTCATTAATATTTGTATTTTTAAGAGGATATTGGTAAATTTATAATTTTAATAAATTTATTACATTTCTTTAAATTAACTACTAATTAAACTTGTAACTCATTTTTAAAATATACCTTTTCAAGACAACCTAAATTATGATGAAGGATAATTTTCGATACGTGTAAGATAAATTTCGATATGTGTAGGATATATGTACAAATTTTGATATGGTTAGAATAAAGGTTTAAATGTATAAGATAAAGTGTTTTTGCCTAATTAATAAGAGAAAAAATAATTAATGAATGAATTATAAACTATTTATTGTTCTACCATTATGTTACTTTTTTTTCATATCACATTAAGTTTATCATCAAATGATCTTTTTACTCACAACAAATTAATATACAAGTTAAAATAGTTGCCCTAAAGATTAACAACCATTTTTATCCATTTTCAATTTTCTTGTATATTTTTTACTCTATTATATTTCCATAATGAAGTTAAAAACTAGCAATATGATCTGCAGGCGATAAGCCGCGGGCCCTTTGCAAAATCGAATGGATTAGTTCAAGCATTATGTGATATATAACCATATGAAAATGCATGTTTCAACATATTCGATTTAACTCAATGTAACCTATATAGCATTACGGTTGGATCTAAATTAAACGTAAAGTAAATCAAATTTATACCGTACAATCATAATATATGATATGTGACCCGACTTATACATAGAAAATGTAAAAAAAAAGGCATAAAACGTGTATGAAAGAAAATTTGACATGTATAATAAAATTGGATTAATTAGAGCTTTTAAAAAGAAAAAAAAAGCCACAAATTGATAAAAGAAAACACATTGGGTAACATGAGTGTTTTTGCGAAGTGAATGGACCAAGAAATTTTACAAAGTTTTTAAATACGACAAATTAGTTCTTTAAAAAAGAAATTAATGAAATAAAGTTATTGAAGAAAAGTCAAATTAGTAAAAAGTTTAATAGGTGGAAAACGTATATTGTATATAGTAGAAGTGTAGATTTGAAACAATAGAAATTGAAGGGGTTACTTTGTAAAATGAAGTAGTAGCCTAGAGGCCAAATTGTTATTTTTTAAAGTTTGGGGGTAAGTAAAATAATGTAATTGCCTAGAAGCCAATTTGCCATTTTTAAAAGTTTCAGGGTAGCAAAACTGCTAAGAATACACGTACACTATACATCCAAAGTCCAAACTAAAAAGATAAATCTATACTAATGTGGACTCTAGAATCTATATAGTTACAAGGTTATAATCAAGAACACCAATTTAAATTTCGATTTCGAAGAGAAACTACTCATGTGAACTAGGGTTCCAACGTAGGATTCAACGTTGAATGTTGTGAACTATGGTTATGGAGAGGGTGTGCGGCGGTGAAAGACGAAGTAACTGTATATGTGAGTATGTTATTTGGGTGGAGGCCGCTATTGGTCGTTGCACTGCTAGGCTTCCAAGTTGCAGTGTGGGTAGAAAAAATTCATGCAGCGAATGACGGTGCTTGGGCAACCCCTAATTTACTTGAATGATGGTAACGAAGGCGTTGTGATGGCTACGGTGCAGCAGAGCTTGAAGTCTTATTTTACGTATCCTTGTCTAGTTCCCGTCTTAATTTAATTGCATCCATTTTTACTTATACATGTATGATGTATATATAGCTCTAATCTTAATAGTTAGCCTCCTACTTTACTTGTACATGTCTAGTTCTAATCATAATTACTTGCATCCTATTTTACTTATACATGTCTAGACCTAATCTTAAATGCGTGCATCCTATTTTACTTATATATATGTCTAGACCAAATCTTAAATACTTGCATCCTATTTTACTTATATATGTCTTGTTCTAATCTTAATTAATTGCATCCTAGTTTACGTATACATTATCACATGGTGAGTTTGTCATCTGCGAGGCTGCTGTGTCACACACCCTCCCGGCCTTCTACACTTGTGAATATTAATTTTAAAATTAAAAACTAAGTAGATATCCATATATGCTTTATATAAGCTCATACTTTTAATATTGTTACAAATAGTTATATTAACTAGTAAATATATGTGAATTCATATATGAACATAATATTATTTGTAACAATTCAACAAACAATAAATACAGTTCCTAGTGGTTAACTTACCTGTATATAATGTAAGGTTGACTATATATATATATATATTGGAGAGAGAAGAAAATTTTTGTAAAATAAAAAGAATAACTTTTAAACCAATAGAAATGCTTTATTTATTTCATTTAATGTGTGTATTTAATATTATGAAAAAGGTCATATAGTAGATCTATAATTGTCATTAATTAGCTAATTAACTAAACTTGTAACGCAATTTTCTACTCTTTCAAGATAAAATAATTTATGTAGGACAATTTTCGACATGTATAGGATAAATTTTAGTATGTGTAGAATAAATTTTGAAATGTATAGGGCAAATTTACATGTGTGTAGGGTAAATTCCGGTAAATGTAAGACATTTGTAGGATAAATTTTGAAGTATGTAGGATAAAATATTTTTGCTTTATCAATGAGAGATAGTATGATTAATGAGAGGAGTTATAGACTATTTAATGTTTTACCATTATGTTTTTTCTTCTTTTTCTTCTCACATTAAATTTCTTCTCAAATGAACCTTCTTCTATATATATATATATATATATATATATATATTATAACATTAGATGGATATGAATTTTAGTTTAGGGGAAGTTGGAGAAGGAAAAAGGTAAAGTCTCTTTATTATGATAATAGATGTCTAACTGAAATAGATAAATATTAGGCAAGGTTTGTAATGGCTTGTCTTTAAAAGTACCTTTCATCTCCTTCACCATCACTTGTATACTATTGAATTATTTATCATCCTACACCAAACTTGTTGGGCCCATGTATTAAACATTTGCTTATTTTATTTATTTATCTATTTTTATGCTTGGTGATCGTATTGGTCAACAAAACATTGTTGTTAAAACGAACCCACTCAATGATCCAATACCAATATCAGTATTTTCACTAGCTTGTGTGATCGTCAACGCTTTAATTTATAAAAAGGAAAAATAAAAGAAAACGTAGAGCAAATTTCAACTTTATTTTTATTTTGATTATTGGTCACTAAAAAATAATACTCAAAATGCACTTTTATACTAAAATAGTTAAATTAGTAGTTCTCAACAATATAAAGCTTGCATTTAATCGAGTTGTGTTTAACCGCATGGAAAACCGACACTCAGGCTGATCTTACAAAGACTTCAACGACTATTTAAAAATCTACCGGGTGCGTATACTTTTCAGGTCTCACATATCGGAGTTGAAGGCTATCTTCTAATGAGACTATGACATGTTTCCAATTAAGGCCATATCAATAAGCTGGGATAATCGGTTGGCCCTAGACATCGTATGAGGTCTCAATAGACAACTCGTGTTGCTTGTTTGTGATATGTGCGATAGGGGATTCTGTGTTTGTGGAGAAAGTTATGTTATAAACTATTCATGGAGAAGTTTTTCTAAAAAAGTTATATCTTGCTTGAGTGAGGGTGTTACAGGTAAGGTGTTAAAAAGGAAATTATACAATCCAACAAGCCAAGCTAACACAACTGAAGTATGATAAAACCAATAACAGGAAAAATTATTTATAACTATAATAGGTTACTCTTTTGTGTTAAAATCTTTAACAATTTAACACTAAACCTTATAGTATGATCTATCTTAATTTATATTTATACATATAATATAGCCTAAGGGGTAACTTGAATGATGTTGATTTTATAATTATGAGTTTATTATGAATTATTATCTTTAATGTGTAACTATCCATATGTCTTCATAATGTGGTGACTCTTCAAGTACTTAACTGCTATCTTTGTAAGCTTATAAATAGAGACATATGTAGGTCATACTTCATATCAATCAGAATGAGTTCTTCAATTCTTCTTTCTATCTTTCTCTCTATATAATCTCTATAATTCTTGTCTACATATATCATATATTGGTTGCTATTAGGCCGTTGTTTACAACACGTTATCAGCACGACTTGCTTTTGGAGTTAGATCATATTATTACAAGGTATATTAACTTTCATTGTTCTTTATTTTCTTAAACGTATGTTGTAATTCTTACAATGTTTTGTTCAAACGACCATTATGATATTATTGGTTATATATTTTTGTTTAATCTAAACAATGGGGGTGAAAATAGTTTTCTATTTTCTTTTAATGTTAAGCCATAGAACTTTATTTCATCTTTCACAATCAAAAGTTTTGCTTTAATGAATCCTAAGAGTTTTTCATAGAAAAATATAGTTAAAAACACATATTTTTCTTTATTATATTTTCCTTGATTATATTTGTTAAAATTCCTTTTATGCCAATTATGATGAGATAAAATTAAGATATGATAAATGATTGTTTTTAACTTGATGAGTTTTGTTAAGCTTATAGAACTAATTATATTAAGTCATGTAATTAACATATTTATTTGTTTGGATTTATTTAAGTTTGTAAAACATACAAAAATAATTAAATAAATAAAACAAAACACACTTGTATTATAATTTAGTATTTCATTACTGGTTACATTTTCGTTAATTACCAGATTGTATTTACTTGTTTATTAATCTATAAACTATATGTAGTTTATTATGTTATCACAATGCGACATTAGTATATCATTGTTTAGCATAATAATAATTAAGAGGGAGAATTTTGACGAAGTAAAAGGTATATGTATTATTGGTCTCTTCCATCTATTAACTAACCTAATATCTTTATATGCATGGATATATCATATACAAATATACGTAAACAAACTTTAATTGGTAATGACTTAATACATATTATTATTATTATTTTTGTTAGTCTTGTTTTATTTTATAGTCAATAATGGTTACTAAATTTTATTTGATTATATTAACATGCATTAATTCATGCGTATTTCTTTAATATAGTTTGCTATGTCGAATTTTGCAAAGCTTGAGTTTATGGCTTTGGACATCACTGGAAAAAATTATTTGTCATGAGCTTTGGATGCTGAAATCCATCTAAATGCCAATAACCTTGGGGAAACAATTAAAGAAGAAAATAAAACAAATACCCAAGATAAAGCAAAGGCAATGATTTTCTTACGCCACCATATTCATGAGTCCTTGAAAAATGAATATCTCACTATCAAATATCCACTCGTCCTGTGGAACAATTTGAAAGAAAGGTATGACCATCAGAAAACAATAATATTACCAAGAGCTCGTTATGAATGGCTCAATTTAAGGTTGCAAGACTTTAAGTCTATAAGTGAGTATAACTCGGCAATGTTTAGAATCACGTCACAATTGATTCTATGTGGTGAAAATATTACTGATAAGGAGATGTTGGAAAAACATTCTCCACCTTTCACGCCTCAAACATTGTCTTGCAACAACAATATCGTAAAAGGGGCTTCACCAAATACAGTGACTTAATATCATGTTTGTTTGTGGCTGAGCAAAAAAATGAGCTACTAATGAAAAACCATGAAACTCGTCTGGTTGGTACAACTCTATTCCCTGAAGTGAATGTGACAACATATAATGACCAAAGTGGAAGTCACGGACGTGGTCGTGGCTATCAACGTGGGCGTGGTCATGGTCATGGTCATGGTCATGGTCGTGGACGTGGATATGGTCAGAGGAATTATTATGGTGTTCAATTAAAAAAAAGGAACCCACCAAAAGTTGCATGATTATGAAAAGAAATCCAATGATGGAAAAGGTAAAAAGAAAAATAAAACCCCATCGAATGCATGCTATCGATGTGGAAGTAACAACCACTGGGCTGGTACATGTCGTACAGCCAGACACTTGGTAGAGCTTTACAAACAATCTATAAAAGAAAAAAGGAAAAGGAATAGAAACAAATTTCACATATGAATATGGAAACGTCGATATCCTAAGTGGTGAAAAGGACCTTACTAATGCAACTAATCTGGATTATGCTGATTTCCTTATCGAGCAAGAAAAAATGGATTCTGGTGATATCATGGCTGATACCAACCAGTTGGATGCTTGTAATTTTCCTTACGTGTGAATGATTATATTTAAAATTATGTTATTTCCTTGATGTTTTATCGAGACATTTTATGGGATTTGTTATGTTTGAACCATATTTATGAAATTTTGTTCTGTTTTAAAGCATATGGAGTGTTCAACTAAACATCCTATTAGTGGTAAAGATGTATGTCTAATAGACAGTGCTACTACGCATACGATTCTAAATAAAAAGAATTATTTCTCTAGTTTAATAATGAAAGAAGCAAGCGTTGGTACTATATCCGGTAAAACAAAATTAATAGAAGGCTTTGGAGAAGCTTATGTAGCTCTACAAAGTGGAACTTTGCTCAAAATTAACAATGCATTATTTTCCCCACTATCTCAAAACTAACAATGCATTACCCGCATTTTCCTCTGGTTGTATTCTACTAAAATTAGTGCAGTCGAATTAAATGCAATCATAAACCATAAGTTTATGGATCGAGAAAATTTTATAATTTGGCATGACCGGTTAGGCCATCCCGAATCAATAATGATGCAAAAAATTATAGAAAATTCATGTGGTCATTCTTTAAAGAACCAGAAGATTCTTCAATCTAAGGATATTACATGTGTTGCATACTCACAAGGGAAGTTAATTACTCGCCCATCACCAGCTAAGGTATGGACAGTATCCTTGAGTTTTTTAGAAAGAATACATGGGGATATATGTGGGCCTATACACCCTCCTAGTGGACCATTTAGATACTTTATGGTCTTAATTGATGCATCAACTAGATGGTCACATGTGAGTTTACTATCAAGTCGTAATGTGGCATTTGCACGACTCCTTGCTCAATTAATAAGGCTAAGAGCACATTTTCCAGATTATCTCATAAAGAAAATTCGGTTGGACAATGCTGGTGAATTTACATCCCAAACCTTCAATGATTACTGCATGTCTATTGGCATAAGTACCTCATGTACATACACAAAATGGAATTGCTGAATCGCTTATCAAGCGACTTCAAATGATTGCAAGACCAATGATTATGAAATCAAAACTACCAGCAACTGCTTGGGGCATGCAATTTTACATGCAGCAACACTAATTCACATCAGGCCAACGAGTTACCACACTTCCTCCCCATTAAAGTTGGTTTTTGGTCAGGAACCAAATATTTCGCATCTAAGGATTTTCGGTTGTGCCGTATATGTTCCTATCGCTCCACTACAATGCACAAAGATGGGAACTCAAAGGAGATTAGGAATATATGTTGGGTATGAATCATCATCGATCATTAAGTATTTAGAGCCATCAACAGGTGATTTATTTACGGCTCGATTTGGTGATTGTCATTTTGTTGAAACAACATTCCCAACATTAGGGGGAGATGAAAAGCAGCTGAAAAATAATAATATAAGTTGGAATGAATTATCATTATCTCATCTTGATCCTCGAACTAAACAGTGTGAACTAGAAGTTCAAAGGATAATTCATTTACAAAGATTAGCAAATCAATTACCAGACGCATTCACTGACTCAAAGAGAGTGACTAAGTCACACATACCAGCTGCTAATGCTCCAATAAAAATAAGTGTCCCAGAAGGACAACCACATGTTGGAAATGAGTCCAATGCACGCCTCAAACGTGGTAGACCAATTAGTTATAAAGATAAAAATCCTCGAAAGAAAAAAGGAGCAAATAATGGAGATGGTCAATTCGAGGTAATGATAATGCCAAGAAAAGAGTCTCCTAAAGAGATACTAAACATGATGGTTCCGGAAGAACCTCAGGTACCTGAAAACGAAAAGCTCTCAATAAATTATATCATGTCTAGAAAGGTATGGAACCGAAATGAAATCGACATCGATGACAGTTTTTCATATAATGTAGCGCTAGAAGTAATGGAAAATAATGAGGATCAAGAACCAAAATCTATTGAGGAATTAAAAAAAGAAATGATTGGCCAAACTGGAAAGACCCAATTAAGGCAGAATTAGATTCCCTCAATAAATGAGAAGTTTTTGGACTAGTAGTCCCTATACCTGAAGGTGTAAAGCCTATCGGATATAAGTGGGTCTTTGTGCGAAAACGTAATGAGAAAAATGAAATCGTACGATACAAGGCAAGATTAGTAGCACAAGGATTTTCGCAAAGACCTGGAATTGATTATGAGGATACATATTCTCCGGTGATGGATGCGACAACTTTTCGTTATCTTGTTAGTCTGGTAATACAAGAAGGGATTGACTTGCGTCTAATGGATGTTGTGACAGCCTACCTCTATAGCTCACTTGATACTAATATTTACATGAAACTCCATGAAGGATTCAAATTGCCAAACTCATGTACATCTAGTTCCCGAGAAACATCTTCAATTAAATTAAACAAATCATTATATGGGCTAAAACAATCTGGTCGTATGTGGTATAATCGCCTTAGTGAGTATTTGTTGAAAGAAGGTTATAAAAATGATTCAATATGCCCATGTATCTTTATAAAAAAGGTCAGAATCTGAATACGTTATAATTGCTGTATACGTTGATGACTTGAATATAATTGGAGCTCCAAGGGAGCTCCAAAAGGCGGTTGAATATTTGAAAAAAGAATTTGAAATGAAAGACCTTGGCAAAACAAAATTTTGTCTCGGGTTACAAATCGAACATCTTAAGGGTGGAATCCTTGTGTATCAACAAAACTACATACAAAAGTTACTCAAAAGGTTCTATATGGAAAAATCACATCCGTTGAGTACTCCAGTGCTTGTAAGATCTCTTGATATCGAGAAAGACCCATTCCGACCTTCGAATGGTGGAGAGGAAATTCTTGGTCCAGAAGTACCATATTTAAGTGCAATTGGTGCACTAATGTTTCTTGCTAGTCATACACGACCAGATATATCATTTTCTGTAAATTTATTGGCAAGATATAGTTCATTCCCAACAAAGAGGCATTGGAATGGGGTAAAACAAATATTTCGATACATTTAAGGTACAAACGATATGGGTTTGTATTTTACTAATCAATTGAAAACAAGTTTGGTTGGTTTTGCTGATGCAGGGTTTTGTCTGATCCTCACACTGGAAAATCTTAAACTGGATATTTATTCACAAGTGGAGGTACTGCTATTTCATGGCGTTCTGTAAAGCAAACAACCACAGCCACATCATCTAATCATGCAGAAATATTGGCGATTCATGAAGCCAGTCGAGAATGTGTTTGGTTAAGGAATGTAATACAACACATTTGTGGGTCTTGTGTGATTTCAATGAGAGATGAGGGATCAACAATTTTACATGAAGACAACGCAGCATGCATTGCTCAACTTAAGGAAGGATACATCAAAGGAGACAGAACGAAGCACATTTTACCAAAGTTCTTTTTCACACATGATTTGCAAAAGAATGGAGATATTACTGTCCAACAAATTCATTCTAGCGACAATTTGGCAGACTTGTTTACTAAATCACTTCCGACATCTACATTCAAGAAACTGGTTCATGGGATCGGGATGCGTCGACTCAAGGAGCTTAAATCATCTGAGGGAGAATAATACGTGCTACACTCTTTTTCCCTTAGCTATGGTTTTATCCCACTGGGTTTTCCTGGCAAGGTTTTTAACGAGACAGCAGCACCAAGCGTATTATAAGAATAATATATTATTTTGTCACGTGGATAGTCAAGGGGGATAATTATGAATTATTATCTTTAATGTGTGACTATCCACATGTCTTCATAATGTGGTGACTCACCAAGTACTTAACTCCTATCTTTGTAAGCCTATAAATAGAGACATATGTAGGTCATACTTCATATCAATGAGAATGAGTTCTTCAATTCTTCTTTCTATCTTTCTCTCTATATAGTCTCTATAATTCTTGTCTACATATATCATATATTAGTTGCTATTAGGCCGTTGTTTTACAACAGAGTTTTGAATTTTTCTTTAACTATTAATTATTCAAGTTGAAGTTCTTTTCTTGTTTTAAGGCCCTTAGTACCTCTTAATTTACAAACAAGTTTCATCATTAGCTCTAACCATCAATTCTTCAACCCTCCCCATTTGCTAACTCTCATCCTTATAAATATATAAAACTTAATTTGTTAATTGGAAATGAGAGATAAAGAAGCAAAAACAGTTAATAAAAAGTTAAAGTGATTGATTGTTTAAATTATTATTCACTCGTTAGGTATAACTTATATTCATAAATAACTAATAATCGGCCGAAACTGTTTTGACACAAACACAATACGAATTTTATGTGTGACACAAAATAATACGATACAAATAAATAAATGGGTTGTTTTTAACTTTAACAATTCAACTTGTAATGTCACAAACCCAACATAATTTTCATCCAAAAATCGCACAGCCAACATAATTTACATCCTTGGTTTACTAAAAACGAAATGATTTAATTATTCACAAAAAAGTATGGGTATGGTTATTTATTATTCTTTTTCTGAATATCATCTGTAATAGTTAGAAGTACCACGTAAGCGGTAATATAGAATGATCTCTCATCAAATACTATGGAATATCTAATCGTAATTCATTTTAATAAAATATATATTACAAACCACTTATTGATGTTCTATACTTCTATTATACATACAACAAGTTTGAATTTAAGATGTTCATAAGCTTCATGATCGAAGTTCATACGGTATGGTCCATTAACCGAAATCACCTAATGATAATTTGAGTATTATTATTTTCTGACTACTTAAATAAACATTACATATTAATTTTATTTACTTAAACCAAGTGATTTAACTTTTTCTCAAGTCAAACTCAAGCTTAAATTCCATCTTATTAAGCATAAACAAGCCAGGATGAGCTTGCTTTTTTGATTTCATGCCAAACTATAGATGGCTCGGCTTGGTTCGCTCATTAAGCTAAATATGAATGTTCACATCAATTAAAAACTCCATTTTCTAATTACAAGTAACAGATATACGTAATTATGTATCATAACGTAATCATAATTTCGAAAAAAACTTGAGTTAAAATCTTGTTAATGACTCTTAGTTATATATTATAATAATACTACAACTTGTAAATCACCTGTATGTTAAAATAAACATAAAATCTCTTCAAAAAATAATTAGATAAGCTTAAAAACAATTAAATATAGAAATGTGCGTTTTCTTAATGATGTAAACGTGTATCGAAAAGGAAAAAAGTCATGCCATCAACTGTACTTTTGAGTTTCATCAACTGTACTTTTGAGTTTCAGTGACCTTTCCTAAAACGGACTAAATATTATTTATTTATATTGTCAATCAAAATCAAATAAGTAAACGTCACATGTTAATCACACACCACTAATCATAAACATCCATTACTTTTAGATACTTTATTTTACCTAATCATCTGATTATAATATAATTCTTCTAAGTAATGCTAATTTGACATCATATCCAAACAACTTATTGTATTGCTATACGTATAACATGTATACAACTCATATACATTTACATCATACAACAAACCTAACATTTCATAAAAATATAATTTTGTTTAGGTGTATATGTATCGTATACCTATTGTATAACTATTAATCTATCATTCCCTTAAAGAAATATGACTTGTATAAATGTATACGAGCCGTATAAGATATGTCAAAAGAAGTTTTAATGTATGTAAACAACTTGAGCCTATATAAATTTCACACTCGTATTATCTTAAAGGAATATATTATATTTATAAAATAAAGTGATATTTACTATCTACATGATTTTTTACTCACATTAACTTTGTTGACACAGGTCACCTATGCTACCTAAGGCTACTCGGTGTGGAGGAGGCAAGTCCTTGAAGGGATGCCCTTTCACATCAGCATCACGTCAACATCCAATGAAGATACCCCTCCAAGGATGGATCAGGAGAAATGGAAGATGGGGCTAAAAATATGTATATACGTGTTGTATGTATATGTGTGTATGAGAAGGGGGAGGCCCGGCCTCAACGGTAGCATCAAGACGAAGAAGACGCCGACGTGCAAGGGAAATAGAGAGGAGGGACGCCGCCGCCCCACGACGTCCCGGGGACGCACCCGTACCGTGCAGCCTAACTTATACATTTAGGCTCATCACTATATTATCACTTTAGTTTATCATCTTTGTGTCTGTGATAGGAAAGACTTCACCTATTAATCATCCAATATTCATTCTTTAACATCAATCTCTTCATTGACACATCATGTCTACATTAATGGGTCTATCATTAATAATATGAAAGCCACTCTCAACCTACATATCACATGTGCATTCACACAATACCCTAGTTTATAATACCATGTCTGTATTCCACACGAAAACAATGTCGACTAGTTTGCATCATCGTGTTCACTAAAATCATTGCCATTCTTCGATTTTACATCCCTACATCTTAACTTTTCCTCTTTTTAACCATTGCAATTTAATTTTTTTTATATCTCAATGCTTCTAACCATAGTACAAACCAATGATTCACTTTCAACATATCGTCCCATGCTAACTCCTACGTTTACATGAGAATCCAACCCCTACATATGTATTTATTATTTATTTTAGTAGTTAAAATTAGTATTATTATTAGTAGTGATATTATTACTAGTAGTAGTGTTAGTATTAATTTTTAGAGTTAAATGCTTGGTTGGTCCCTGTGGTTTGCAAATATTGCAGACTTGCTCTAGTGGTTTAATAATTACACACTTGATCCCGGTGGTTGTAATTTTTGCACTCGGATGATCCTTATTAGTAACCTATGTTAAATTTCTTAGTTAAGTGTGTGTGAAATGACCAAATTACCCCTAACCAATTAAAAAAATAAAAAAGATATAAAGATGTGTGGCCCACCCTCATCTTCCTCATCCTTCATCTCTCTCTCTCTAAAACCCACCAACACCTGTACCTTATACCCACCACCACCTCCACCTCAAGTTCCACCGTCAACCCACAACCACCACCTCCACCTCCACCTGCACCTTAAGCCCACCACCCCAACTACCATAATTCCGGCGAGTTTTTCCACTCAAAACAGATCCAAAATCATACAAACTTTTCGTAAAATTTCAATAACAAACTTGCAAACATCATCTTAATTCTGCACTGCTATACGATTAAAAAAGCATATTGTTGTTAAAGATGAAAAACAAAGACACAGGTGAAGTTAACGATGACTTCTTCGACTTCACTCTCTCTCTTCTCCTGCTGTCAAAACCCGTCGTTTGGTAAGTCATTACATAAACACATAACTGAACTTTTCGATCTGTAGTTATGCTGATACGATAATTTTTTTTATTTTGTAACTTCATTTCTGTTTTGTAAATTTGATCGTTTAAAGTTCGTGTGGTGTAATTTTCTGTTGAATTTACTCTGGTTCAAAGGAGTTACAGTTACAGCTTGATTTTGTGTTTCAAAGCTACCAAAAATGTGTATCGTTTGTGTTTGTAACTTGCGTTTAGTTATATGAATTGTTGGAGATAGTTCTTATCAGTTTAATTTGAGAAGATGTAGTAGAGGATTTAAATACATTATTTAAACTTTAAAGTTTTGATGTTTAGATTTATTGTGGGCTTAAGGTGCAGGTGTTGGTTGTGGGATGACGGTGGAACTTGAGGTGGAGGTGGTGATGGTTTAAGGTGCAGGTGGTGGTGGGTTTTAGAGAGAGAGATGAAGGATGAAGAAGATGAGGGTGGGCCACACATCTTTATATCCTTTTATTTTTTTAATTGGTTAGGGGTAATTTGGTCATTTCACACACACTTAACTAATAAATTTAACATAGGTTACTGATAAGGATCACTCGAGTGCAAAAATTACAACCATTGGGATCAAATGTGTAATTATTGAACCACTAGGACCAAATCTGCAATATTTGCAAACCACAGGGACCAACCAAGCATTTAACTCTAATTTTTAGGTAGTAGGGTTATTGTCAAGGGCGGGTATTGGGTAGCCTAGCCTTAGTTAGGTATGGACTGATCAACCATGCTTAAACAAGGCAGCGTTAACCAATATCCAACCATGATAATGACTAGTTAGGTGTACCATTACCTAACCTAGGATTATATAATTGTGTCAGGACCTTGAGATATAACCCAATCGTACTAGCGGCTGTTAAACAACTATTAATCAAGTGAGTCATCATACTTGTCTTTTAAACTGTGATAGTATACTCGTCCATAACTGGTAATAATGAGAATGTTGCAGTATGCGGCCTATAAGGTTCAATGAGGCCCAACATGACTATAATGTGGTCACATGACCCATATTGTGTATGCATATAATGTAAACTGTGGTATGTCTTTCTTATAAAATTGTATAGTATGAGCTCACCAGTATATACCTGACGCCGTTTTGAGTATACTTATCTCAGGTGAGCCGTGAGGAATGCTATAGGAACTACTTGACAATTGTGGTGTTTAGAGATCAAAGAGTTCTTAGTTGTTAAGAACTTGTAAATAAATAAAGTGTTGTACTCCGACTAATATAAGTTTTAATGAAAATTTAGTTTGCTTCCTCTATAAGTATATCGATTGTACATAATCACCCGGGTTACGGGTGGGGTGTTACGCAATTTGAAGACTATTTGTTTTTTAACGTATGTAGATTTCTAAAATAAACTGATTGTGGTGTAAAGACGGTGATGGTGGGTGGTGACTTTTAGCCTAAAACTTTTTTTCTTTTGTAATTTAACCTCACAAAATTTGATCTTTTACTTTAATTCAAAACTTTTTATCTTTTGCAATTTAACGTCAAAATTTTTTACTTTCAATTTTGGTTCCCTCTACTTTTCATCTTTCGCAAATTTTCAATTTACTTTTCGTTCCAAATTTTACAAGTTAACATGGCGTAACGTGCGTGTGGTTCAGCTTGTTTATGTTTTGTTTTACATTCATTCTAAAGTTTGCAAGTTAACATGACGCAACGTGTGTGTGTGTGGTTCAACATTTTTACGTTTAAATTTTCTTGTTTGAGAGGTTCGTCACATAAACATGTCCTTGGGGACCATCGTGTTTTAGTTGTGACGTGTTAATGCGAATAAACTAGACGGAAATGTAAAACATATAAAAGAATAACTAAGTCGATCTAGAACTCGCGCATTGTGACGAACCTCTCAAACAAAAAAAAATAAACGTAAAAACATTGAATCCGCGCATTATTATTACCACTACCACTGCCACTACTACTACCACAATAATAAGCACACTAAATACAACCGAATAACCATAAACACGATGGTCCCCAAGGACATGGTATGATGGTAAGGTATCCCTCATCACAGAAATAAATTGTCACACCCCGACCCGCAGCGGAAAAGGTGATCGGGGCATGATTGGGTTATCATCAAAGCTCATGACATTTATTATGCGTTTCATATTCATTAAATACAATTTAATGGAAATTTACAATAAATGTTACAACATGTTCTAACTATCAATCTAAGCTTCTTTGTTCTCTTCTAAGGCATTTCCTATGTTTTCCTTGCTTCAACCTGTTCACATGTATCATGTGTAAAAGGGTTTTTGGGTCAACATAATGTTGGCGAGTGAATCCTATGGAAAACATTTGAACAAGTTTATTTAAATTGATTATGAAATATGTGCACAACCAACATGAGTAAAAATAGATGTAAACTTATTCAACAATCATAAGGTATTAAATAAAGCACACATGAACAATTATGTAACATTTAGAGGCACGCGTTGCTCAACTCGTCTCTCACGAGGAACTGATGGGCCTAATGAGTGAATTGCATAAACATGATAATATGAATGACACAACTACAAACAAAATAAACTCAATGATACACACATGAACAATAATGAAATGGTTTTGAGGCACGCGTTGTTCAACTCGTCTCCCACGAGGAACTGATGGGCTTAATGAATGGATTTCATATAATTTGACAAAATGAAATAAGTAATCACAACAACATAAACAATCTAAGTTATATCACGATATGGTATGGCACAAGTTTAAATAAACGAGTTAATTATTTTTATGACACATGACACACCCCAAAACGTGTAATTTAAAAGGGGGAGTTGTAAGATTCACTCACCGTGGGTGCGTTCGGTTGATGATGTTGAATGCGCGCGAAGTGGTTTTAACCACGAGTGAGATTAACCTAGATAAATCGCATTATGGTTTGGTAAGTAAACGGATTTTATTAATTTATTTTAGTAGGATTGTTGGGTGTATTTTTGTGAGTTTAAGGCTCTTTTCTAACCTTGAAAATGTTATTTTTAAGTATTTTTAATTGATTTTTAATTAAAATAATTAAATAAAAATAATAATAAAAAATTTGATTTTTGCTACAGTTGACCGTTGACTTTGATCGGTTGACCGTTGACTTTGACCGGTTCGAATCGAATATAAGTGCGCTGGGTGAGGCTCGAACCCGAGACCTCCCGTACGCGTGCACGCAGCTCTACCAACTGAGCTATGTGTCTAACCCGTTATATATCTGTTTTTAATTATATATATATATTAATTATGTTAATAAGAAAATCCTTTATTTTTAAAAACGATTTTAGTTGATTCGGACGGTGCGCTCCACAGGTCTCGAACCCGGGACCTGTGGGTTATGATAACACACAGTCCACCGCTAGACTGTGTGTACAACTTGTTAACTTAACTGATTTTTATTATACTTAAACACAAATTAATTGTTTTCATTTCTGACTTATTTAAAAAGCTTAATAATTGTCCGGGTCGATGCAGAAGACCGGACTCGAACTCGCGTGCTTTGATTAAACATACACACAGTCCACCACTGGACTGTGTGTCTAACTTGGTTATCTTTCCGGTTATTAATATACTTAACATATATCAGTATGACTCCGGTTCGGTTAATAAAAAAAATCATTTTTATTAAGGCCGCGTGTGTGGAACAGGATTCGAACTCGAGACGTTAGTGTTTATTGTGCACACAGTCCACCACTGGACTGTGTGTCTAACCCGAGTAATATCTTGCTTTTAATTATACTTAAACATTACCGAACATCGTCTTCTTCCCTGGTTTTAACCAGAATCGGAAATCGACTGGTTCGATGATTAAAACATGTTCTTTAGTGACAAAGGGTTAATTACAAGTGAGATTACATAAAAAGAATGAAGAAATTAAGCGTGAGGTATACCGATTGAATTCCTCTGTTTCTCCGGCGAAACTCCGGCGACAGCAATCCCTTCCGGCGACGTGGGCCTTGCAGCAGAGAGTTTTCAGAAAGTTTGAAAAAGGTATGGGTGACTTCGGTATAAGCTTAGGGGGTTCAGTATGGCTCAGAAATGAAGAACCCGGTTTTCCGGTGATGAGCAGAGATATTCCGGCGAGTGGAATTACGTCCGGTAAAGGTGTGGTTTTGAGCGAAAAAGCTTGCGGTGGGTTGTGGGTGAATTTATAGGGAGAAACCGAGATGTATTTGGCCCGATTTCCAACTGGATTCATTGGTTTGAATTTCTCCGGCGGTTATGACTTTGGTCGCGGACTCAAACATCGGTTATAACCGATATGGCGTTTATGATTTACGTTATAACTAAAAGAAACGTTAAGTTTCGCGAGATTACCGGGATTTCCGACGACTGCAACAATGGGCGCCGGTTTTGAATTCGGAACGTTATGATATGAATTAAATGATCTTAATAATTAACAAGTAACATCAGTGGCGCAGTGGTTTGTGTGTTGAGTGCTAAGTTGTTTGTGAACCGGTTACTGACCCGGGTTCGAAACCCGGCAGGAACAAAGTATTTTTATTTTGCGATTTTTAACAGTTTTTCAAAAACTAATTATATATTCCCGTATAATAATTGATTATGTATCGTTTAAAATTATTTTGGGCATTTAATTCGCAACGAAAATTTTAACTGACTGTTCGGTTGATAAACGGAGCGGGTTTGGTAAATCCGTTTTTGACGGATGTTACAGTATCCCCTGCTTTTTAGAAATTTCGTCCCGAAATTTAAAAGTGATATATTTGACTAAAAGAATGATGGTGTTTAGTTTGACAGTTACATGCTTAGGAAAAGTAAGGGTTTAAGTTTTTGTTCGAGGCGGTAACGTCCCTTGTAAAGGTTAAGTACCCTATTACAGGAATCGCTTTTTGTTGCCTACTGTATAAGTATTGATAAGCAGAAATGATTCGCTAAAAATGATATCATGCATAAGAGTTGGGATACGTTTGGAAAAGTATGTTTAGATCC
Source organism: Scalesia atractyloides (assembly GCA_947069175.1). Classification (NCBI taxonomy): domain Eukaryota; kingdom Viridiplantae; phylum Streptophyta; class Magnoliopsida; order Asterales; family Asteraceae; genus Scalesia; species Scalesia atractyloides. Next base: position 75,571,773 of record CAMTDV010000028.1, read on the forward strand.
TAAGGCAAAACTTCTAACACTACAACCTACATGGAACATAAATAAACACAACAGCTAATATTTGAACCACATTCTGATAACATATATGTTTGAATGGTGGAAGTTCCTCTCTCGTTTGTTATGATGGAGAGGTTAGTTTATGTAGAAACGGAACACAATCCAATCTCTTTAAATAGCAAGATGATATAAATGTAACACAAATTTCAACCAAGGCAATACCAAATCTTACATGGAACTTCTCATAACCGCCTGATAATGCCTCTGATCCTTTGGCAAGAATACTTATATATAGGAAGTACCAGCGGCGTATCCACCATATTCTTGCCAAATTTTCATTGGTTTTATCCACAAGTTATGATTAGTTACCAAGAAACTAATAAATCCTACATAGAACTTCTCATAACCGTCCGACAATGCCTCTGATCCTTTGACAAGAATACTTATATATAGGAAGTACCAGCGGCGTATCCACCATATTCTTGTCAAATTTTCATTGGTTTTATCAGTGAATTATGATTAGTCCTATATAACCCTACAACCAATACAACAAACATAAATACTGAAATGAAATATATCTGTGCGATCAAGGCTCAATCAAACGGAGCCGATCGTATTGTATGTACTGAAAATGAAATTGTCTGTGTGCTCAAGGCTCAATCAAACGGAGCCGAGCGTATTGCATGTACTGAAAATGAATAACTTAATCACACAAACAGCCTATGCATGGAACCTCTCATAACCGCCTGATAATGCCTCCGATCATTTGACAAGAATACTTATATATAGGAAGTACCAGTGGCGTATCCACCATATCCTTGTCAAATTCACATTGACTTTATCCGCAAGTTATGATTAGTTCTATGTGACTCTACAACAAACACAACAACCACAAGATACTGATAATGAAATTGTCTGTGCGCTCAAGGCTCAATCAAACGGAGCCGAACGTATTGCATGTACTGAAAATGAAATTGTATGTGCGCTCAAGGCTCAATCAAACGGAGCCGAACGTATTGCATGTACTGAAAATGAACAACTTAATCTAAACAACAGTCACACAAACAGCCTATGCATGGAACCTCTCATAACCGCCTGATAATGCCTCCGATCATTTGACAAGAATACTTATATATAGGAAGTACTAGTGGCGTATCCACCATATTCTTGTCAAATTCTCATTGACTTTATCCGCAAGTTATGATTAGTTCTATGCGACTCTACAACAAACACCACAACCACAAGATACTGATAATGAAAATGTATGTGCGCTCAAGGCTCAATCAAACGGAGCCGAACGTATTGCATGAACTGGAAATGTAAATTGAACTGTGTGATCAAGGCTCAATCAAACGGAGCCGATCATATTGCATGTATTGAAATGTAAAATGAAATGACCGATCAAGGCTCAATCAAACGAAGCCGATCGTTGCGGGCACGCCAGGTTCAACCGCATAATAAAATGGGGAACAGGCTCAAACCTCATAATTGGGGAGCAGGCGGCCTCGGCAAATGCATATACTGAAAACAATAAACAATAATTATTCTAACAGTCTACACATGGAACCTCTCATAACCGCCAGATAATGCTTCTGATCCTTTGACAAGAATACTTATATATAGGAAGTACCAGCGGCGTATCCACCGTATTCTCGTCAAAGTTTCATTCCTTAAGTTATGTTTGGTTCTATGTGATAAAGAAAAACATAAAACTAAACGATAGGAGTTGAATCTGGATCTTCGGTGAAAAGGACTAGTCGCTTGGGCCGTCATTATCTTCGACAGGATTGGCATTGATATTGAAGACTCTTCCTCTTGCTGGTGGCCTAGTGGTTGGGTTTTCTTGGTTTACTTGGTTAACTGGGTTTGATTGGGCTTGAGTGTTGATGACGTTAACCAATTGAGGGCATGTGTTTCTAAAGTGGGTAGGGTCGCCACAATTGAAACAAGCTCGAGCATATGGGAACACGGGGTAATGGGGTTGTTGATAGGTTTGGGCCATGTTTTGAGTAGGGGAAAAGGTTTGGTTTTGAAAGGTGCGGCAAACCTTGCTCAAATGACCATAGCGTCCACAAGTTGCACATAGACGACAAGGTAGGATATGGGGATGGTGATAAAAACAGTTGTTGCATCGAGGGTGAGGTCCAAGATATGGTTTCTTATTTGGGTAAGTTGAGTTGGGTGCCACTTGGGTGATTGGGATAGCTTGGATGGGTATGGCGTGTAAAACTGGTTGATTTCGTTGGGTAGTAGCGAAAAGTTGCCCGTCTCTTCTTCTCTTAGGATTGGGTTGAGAAGGGGATTCGGTTTGGGTGGAGTCGGAGGTTTCAGTCGATTCTTTATCCTTCTTCTTCTCCTCCTGAAGTCTTTGTTTCGGATTCGGTTCTCGGTGAGCTCTGTTGCTAGCTCCATTGCTGCTTCCAAAGTTGCAGGCTTGGTACTTATTACAGGGTCTTGAATCTTTGACGGAAGACCACGAATGTAGTGCTCGATCAAACGGTAGAGGGGAGTGAACATGTTGGGAACCATTTGATGTAATTCGAGGAATCTTTTGTTGTATGTGATGTGGTCTCCTTCCTTTTGCTTCAACAAATAAAATCCATCTTCTAATTTCTTGATTTCGCTCCTTGGGCAAAATCGTCTGGTCATGATTTCCTTCAATTCGTTCCAAGTTAAGGTCATAGCATCTTCAACACCTCGTTTGGACTTCTCTGTATTCCACCAAGTAAGTGCTATCCCATATAGTCGACCGGTAGCATAACGCACTTTGCGATCATCAGGGCAATCGCAATTTAGAAAAGTGTTCTCCATCTCTTCAAACCAATGGAGGAGTGCGGTGACACCTTCAGTCCCTTTGTATTTCGGAAGGTAGCATGATTTGAAATGCTTGTAGGTGCATTTAGTGATATTTGAGGGAGAGTTGAAAATGTTTTGGTTTTCTTGATTGACAGGATTAGCGGTAAGTGCTTGTTGAACTTGGATTACAATGTTGGGTATTACGGCAGCATTTGTTGAGCGATTAGGGCAGCCATGCGCTCGCGGGCTTTTCCTGCTCTCATCTTCCTACGGGCGAGGTTAGAAGACATCTACAAGGAATACATGTCAAGAGTATGAGTTGGATGCTTTTGGGATCATGGGTCGCATTCAGGAATGAGCATTCATAAAATAATTATAGAAAAATAAATCTACTACATCCATAGGATGTCTTGGGCTTTGCTCGCCATTAGGCCCTACATGCCGCCATACTTTACCTGTGTAATCATGTGGGCCCCCATGAATACCGGTTTTTCATATGGTTCGCACGGGTTTGCCAGGTTGCATACACAAAAACCCGGAGAAAATCGAGAAATATGTATACAACATGTGATATTCGGAATGTGTCCAGGTGTAGACACGGTGACACCTCAAAGTAGGTTAGTTCGAACGACGTTTGGTGTGGCATGCTTTGGCCGAATAGGTCCTTCGTACTCTCATCGTTGGTCCCCAGGTAGGCAAACTGGTCCGTTATATTGGATTTATACGAATGCCAACCTAGACAGGACGTTCCGACTACCGGTACTTGTACCCTTCCAGTTACTACATGCCCGTCGTAGAACTTACTTTGATGAGATTTGAAAATTGCACAAAATCTTCGAATAATGAGAGTATGAAAGTAAATTGAATACATGAACATCGATATATGTATAATGAATATGTATATAAGCATGTATGTTTGACTGTAAATGTAAACAAATATGAAACAAATAAATATCACAAGTTTGTATGTAACCACCCAGTCAATTAAAATTTAGGCAGACTATAGTATAGGTTCTAAGGGTCTAATAACCTATCATATATCCCTATAGTCATGGCTCTGATACCAATCTGTCACACCCCGACCCGCAGCGGAAAAGGTGATCGGGGCATGATTGGGTTATCATCAAAGCTCATGACATTTATTGTGCGTTTCATATTCATTAAATACAATTTAATGGAAATTTACAATAAATGTTACAACATGTTCTAACTATCAATCTAAGCTTCTTTGTTCTCTTCTAAGGCATTTCCTATGTTTTCCTTGCTTCAACCTGTTCACCTGTATCATGTGTAAAAGGGTTTTTGGGTCAACATAATGTTGGCGAGTGAATCCTATGGAAAACATTTGAACAAGTTTATTTAAATTGATTATGAAATATGTGCACAACCAACATGAGTAAAAATAGATGTAAACTTATTCAACAATCATAAGGTATTAAATAAAGCACACATGAACAATTATGTAACATTTAGAGGCACGCGTTGCTCAACTCGTCTCTCACGAGGAACTGATGGGCCTAATGAATGAATTGCATAAACATGATAATATGAATGACACAACTACAAACAAAATAAACTCAATGATACACACATGAACAATAATGAATTGGTTTTGAGGCACGCGTTGTTCAACTCGTCTCCCACGAGGAACTGATGGGCTTAATGAATGGATTTCATATAATTTGACAAAATGAAATAAGTAATCACAACAATATAAACAATCTAAGTTATATCACGATATGGTATGGCACAAGTTTAAATAAACGAGTTAATTATTTTTATGACACATGACACACCCCAAAACGTGTAATTTAAAAGGGGGAGTTGTAAGATTCACTCACCGTGGGTGCGTTCGGTTGATGATGTTGAATGCGCGCGAAGTGGTTTTAACCACGAGTGAGATTAACCTAGATAAATCGCATTATGGTTTGGTAAGTAAACGGATTTTATTAATTTATTTTAGTAGGATTGTTGGGTGTATTTTTGTGAGTTTAAGGCTATTTTCTAACTTTGAAAATGTTATTTTTAAGTATTTTTAATTGATTTTTAATTAAAATAATTAAATAAAAATAATAAAAAAATTTTGATTTTTGCTACAGTTGACCGTTGACTTTGATCGGTTGACCATTGACTTTGACCGGTTCGAATCGAATATAAGTGCGCTGGGTGAGGCTCGAACCCGAGACCTCCCGTACGCGTGCACGCAGCTCTACCAACTGAGCTACGTGTCTAACCCGTTATATATCTGTTTTTAATTATATATATATATTAATTATGTTAATAAGAAAATCCTTTATTTTTAAAAACGATTTTAGTTGATTCGGACGGTGCGCTCCACAGGTCTCGAACCCGGGACCTGTGGGTTAAGATAACACACAGTCCACCGCTGGACTGTGTGTACACTTGTTAACTTAACTGATTTTTATTATACTTAAACACAAATTAATTGTTTTCATTTCTGACTTATTTAAAAAGCTTAATTGTCCGGGTCGATGCAGAAGACCGGACTCGAACTCGCGTGCTTTGATTAAACATACACACAGTCCACCACTGGACTGTGTGTCTAACTTGGTTATCTTTCCGGTTATTAATATACTTAACATATATCAGTATGACTCCGGTTCGGTTAATAAAAAAAATCATTTTTATTAAGGCCGCGTGTGTGGAACAGGATTCGAACTCGAGACGTTAGTGTTTATTGTGCACACAGTCCACCACTGGACTGTGTGTCTAACCCGAGTAATATCTTGCTTTTAATTATACTTAAACATTACCGAACATCGTCTTCTTCACTGGTTTTAACCAGAATCGGAAATCGACTGGTTCGATGATTAAAACATGTTCTTTAGTGACAGAGGGTTAATTACAAGTGAGATTACATAAAAAGAATGAAGAAATTAAGCGTGAGGTATACCAATTGAATTCCTCTGTTTCTCCGGCGAAACTCCGGCGACAGCAATTCCTTCCGGCGACGTGGGCCTTGCAGCAGAGAGTCTTCAGAAAGTTTGAAAAAGGTATGGGTGACTTCGGTATAAGCTTAGGGGGTTCAGTATGGCTCAGAAATGAAGAACCCGGTTTTCCGGTGATGAGCAGAGATATTCCGGCGAGTGGAATTACGTCCGGTAAAGGTGTGGTTTTGAGCGAAAAAGCTTGCGGTGGGTTGTGGGTGAATTTATAGGGAGAAACCGAGATGTATTTGGCCCGATTTCCAACTGGATTCATTGGTTTGAATTTCTCCGGCGGTTATGACTTTGGTCGCGGACTCAAACATCGGTTATAACCGATATGGCGTTTATGATTTACGTTATAACTGAAAGAAACGTTAAGTTTCGCGAGATTACCGGGATTTCCGACGACTGCAACAATGGGCGCCGGTTTTGAATTCGGAACGTTATGATATGAATTAAATGATCTTAATAATTAACAAGTAACATCAGTGGCGCAGTGGTTTGTGTGTTGAGTGCTAAGTTGTTTGTGAACCGGTTACTGACCCGGGTTCGAAACCCGGCAGGAACAAAGTATTTTTATTTTGCGATTTTTAACAGTTTTTCAAAAACTAATTATATATTCCCGTATAATAATTGATTATGTATCGTTTAAAATTATTTTGGGCATTTAATTAACAACGAAAATTTTAACTGACTGTTCGGTTGATAAACGGAGCGGGTTTGGTAAATCCGTTTTTGACGGATGTTACATAAATGGTGCAAATCCTACAAATAGCACACATTTCCTTTCCGAATAACAAAGGCCCTTATTTGTTGATTCATCGGATGGATTTGAATTGTTATTCTAAAAAGAAAAAATCATTGCTTGGTGGACCATGTGGATATGAGGAACTAGTTTTTATAAGAGTAAATTTCAAATTTTGTCCTTTATCTTTATACCTAATTTCAGGCTGTGTCCTTTGTCTTTAAAATTGATGACGTTTGTATTGTGTGTTTCAAATTATTGCACGACTTGTCCTTTTGTAATAACCCAGTTTATTTTTTCAATTAAATTAGATCACATAAGGGTACTTTAGTCTTTTTAACCATTTATATAAAAATGTTTTAACAAATAAAACAAAAATAAATTAAAAATTAATATTATATATATATATAATCTACTCGTCTTTTTCTCTCTATATACCCCCTCGTTACATCTCTATCTTCACCACCAACAACCGTCATCATCAACACCTGCCACCATCCACCACCATCACCAATCTTCTTCATTTACCTTTAACCCCCAAGTTGAAACTGATCAAACTCGTATCCATCTTAAAACCACTCCTGCACCCTCATCTCCTCCAAACACCCATCTCAAAACCACCTCCAATCTCATCGCAAACCTGTCTCAAAACTACCTCCTGCACCATCATTGCAATTGCATATCTGAAATAGTGATTTGGAGGTTGGGTGGTGGATTTGAGATCTGAAATTACAGATCTGAAATTGCGATTTGAGGGTTAGGCGGAGTGACAATCTGGCGGTGAGATCATGATCTGGGGTTGGGGGAAGTGACAACCGTGAATTTTATTAGTTGTAGAGGTGAAGACAGGTAAAGGTGAGGGGAATGTTTTGATGGTGAAGGTAGCGGTTGCTTATCATGGTGGTGATGGTGTTGGTGATTATGGTGGGGTTGTGAAGGATGAGGTAGCTGAGCTGAGAAAGTGTCGGAGTGCCCGTTGCCCCAGCCACAACTAGAACCACTCCAATATTAAGTTGAATGTGCTAAGACCATACCATTGATGGAGTCCTAATTACCAACATGTAAGGTGCAATTGTATGGGAAGCCATTATTGAACATTTTGAACTTGTCGAGCTCAAGTGTAAATTCTTCAATATATGACAAAAAAATAAGTGTAACACAATCTTTAATTATAAGAACTTCTGACAGTGGAATATATCTTGAAGGAAAGACAATGGCTTCTGAATGGTGGTGGTGGTGGATGGTGATGGTAAGTGGGAGAGATATAGTGGGTTTATATTAAAAAAATGGCTGGGTACTTAAGTCATTGACAAATTTAGTCCCTGAAAAGGTAAAATGGCAAAAATTCCCTCATGTGCAAGGCACTTGACAAGATTTATCTGAAAAAATAAACTGGGTTAGTACTAAGGACAAACCGTGCAACAATATGAACATAAAGTATAAAAGTCATCAATTTTAAAGACAAAGGACACCGCTTGAAATTGGATACAAAGATAAAGGACAAAATTCAAAACTCACTCTTTTTATAAAATTTACCTTTATAAAAAAATAAAGATATACAACTTCTTTTAACAGCAAATGGTACTTCTAACATTCCGAGTCTTCCATCTTAAAAATATATGACTCTACCAAATAAGCTAGACGCACATTAATCATAATCATAGTAGATGTAACTAACTAGAGTACTACTACCCTTACAAAGTAAGCTAAGCAAACAAAAGAATTTTATTTTACAATGCATATGAAAAACATAAAGGAGTAGTGGGTATCGAAGTGTAAATAATGATTTTTAGTTAATCGTACGGCTGAGAAAGAAAAAAAAATCAGAAATTACAGATTAAGATTATTATTTAAAAAGGCAATGGACAACAAAACGCTTGACACTCCGAGAATCCTCATTCAGAAGTCACTTCTTTTCAGCTCCCGAGGTGCATTTTTGCTAACGTACACTCCTGGTGGGTACAGTACGCACCCAACAAGTCCCCACTGTCAAAGGAGATCACACGCAGCTTTATCCCCCCACCCCACCCCACCCCCTCCCCTCTCTCACATACAGATACTCCCCTGTATCTATATCTCCAATCTTACTTACTTACTTGGCACCAGTTAGTTATAATCTGTTTCAACCACCCAAACCAAACCCATCTAGGGTTTCAATTATTTGATTCCAATATTCTACTCCATTGTCTTCTTAATTATTCTCATCTTGTTGTGTGATGGATCCGCCGGTTATGATGAACGGCGGTGGTTTCCGGTCGGGTAATACCGGCTCTTCGCTGTGTAATTTGACGGAGATCTGGCCGTATCCGATGAATATTGGCGGTGGAAGTGGCAATGCGACGTCGTTTGGTATGGGGCAGTTAGGGGATAATAATAATAATAATAATAATAATAATAATAATAATAATAATAATAATAATAATAATAATAATAATAATAATAATAATAATAGCGGTGCGTTTGTTAATGATCCGATGGTTGTGGATAACAGTAAGAAGCGGCGTGAAGATGATGATTCATCCAAAGGTGTTACTGTTTCTGTTTCTGTTTCTACTAGCAGCCGTAGTAATGGCAATAGCATGGTAATTAATTAATATTTTGTTGTGTTTTGTGTTTCCATAAATATATATGTATTGGTTGGAGTTTGTTCAAATTGGATATTAGACATTAATAAACTTGATTATAAATCTATAATTAGTAAATTTGGAAGAGGTTTTTACTTATTTTTTTTCCTTTTTTTGTAAAATAACAATTGTGGGATTTTAATCAGATTGATGCTGATGGTGGTAAGCGATTGAAGACGTTAGCGATCGAAAATGAAAACGAGTTGAAGCCAGAAGCGGAAAGAAGTTCGGGCAAGAAAGCCGAAAACAGTGCAAAACCGGTCGAGCCACCTAAACAGGATTATATCCATGTTAGAGCAAGAAGAGGTCAAGCTACTGATAGCCATAGTCTGGCAGAAAGAGTAATATTTTCAACCTTTTCGAAATCCAATTGGATTTGATAATTTTTGCTGAATTTTGACTTTTTTTTTTTGTGGGCAGGCTAGAAGGGAGAAGATCAGTGAAAGGATGAAAATTCTTCAAGATTTGGTCCCTGGATGTAATAAGGTGATTTAAATTGTTAAAACGTTGTTAATCAGTTAAAAGTTATTTTTTTAGCGAAAAGGCAGACGCAGAACATGTTTTAGAAGCTTATGAATTTACGAGTTATGTGATTCCAGGTTATCGGGAAAGCACTGGTGCTTGATGAGATAATTAATTACATTCAATCGCTACAACAACAGGTCGAAGTAAGCGTCCGATATTGTATTGTGTTGTGTTGTATTATGTTGTACCGTACTGTTTTATTGGATTATTGCGTCATGAGTTTTGGATTATGCTAATTAAGTTGAGTGTGACAGTTCTTATCAATGAAGCTTGAAGCTGTCACTTCAAGATCACAACCAAGTCCACAAGGGTTTCCTTCTAAAGATGTAAGTAAAAGAATGTTATGTGTTTTGAAGTGTTGATCATATTTTACCCTTTGATCTAAAAGTCAATGCTGGGGTTTACAGTTTGGTCAACAAGCATATGAGATAGCTGGGGTGCCATTTGGGTCACAACCCACAAGGGAGTTCAGTAGGGGGTCATCACCAGAATGGTTGCACATGCAAATTGGTGGCAGCTTTGAAAGAACATGATGCTCCATAGCTGCTAGAATATGTTTCGCGAAATGAGGAACTTCGTTAGAGATAATGAAACTATATCTATATCCGTATGTTTGTGTTACAAGATGAACCTATGTGGCTATGTATGTATGTACGTACGATCGATCGATCGATTGTTGCTCATACATCTCGTAGGGTATGTGTTTTTACTTGCAAACAAACATGATTTGTATTGAAAGTATTGTTGTACCAAGAAGATAAGAGTCATTCAAATAACGTTCAAACCATTTTACTCCTATAATTTCAGCTGGTCGGGTAACAATATTCTTTTATTTTTCTGTTTATTGTGAAATAAATTTATGACAATTTAACATATGATACTGAAAAACAAACGTGACAATAAAATTTATAATTTATGTTGTTTATTGCAAGAGTTTTAACTCAACTGATTCCATCAAATTAAACACACCTAATTTTACTACATTAAATATAAAATAAAGTTTTTTTCATTACTTTTCTGGGAAAACTTTAAATGTTATGTACACCATGTAATGAACGCGTTGTTAGTCTCATTCAATGCACCCTAGACGAGTATTATTAATTCACTGGCTTAGGCCCATAAATAATAATAAACCAACTACTGCATAACATTGAACTCGAATTGAAAAATGTGGTCCATGTGTTGCTTAGATTCAATCAGGAGTACTTAACTAAACCGAATAACTCATATCACCTACTTGTGTTTAGATTCCATTAGGAGTACTTAACTATTCTGAATAACTCATATTACCTACTTTTTATTATAGATTAACACTATATCCTATATGTGTTATGGTTATTGCCTAAATGTCAGCTAAAATAATAATATATCTTATATGTGCTATAGTTCATTTCTCTTGTTCCCGGTCATTTTGCTGGTGATGTAGTGTCGGTCTTCATCTCCACGTGCTGGAGTAAAGGCTATAGCAAGAGAATCTCGTCAGTCAAGTTAGTCGGGTATACAAGAAGTATTAAGAACGATCATATGTAGGAGAAGCACGAAAGAGATGCCAAAGAAGAGGATGGGTAATTTTGGTGGTTAATTCTCGTATAAAGTAAGGCTTGGTCAAAACCTTATTGGGCCTGAGTCTTCACGAGTCACTAGGGTAACCAAAGCCCACTGGATTGAGCCCAGAAAAGGATACCATCTATGTTGTGGAAATTTCAGAAACCGGATGATCAAAGAGACGTGTATTCACTCTCAGATCAATTTATTTCGGTGGTTCTGCCGAACAATTCCATTGGAACAACATTATGTGTTTGAACGGAATTCGTACGAACAAGGGTTGACCAAACAAATACACCCACGATTTTTTTGGGATAATTCCCAGATAACTGCTACTTGACAGTTGTTGGCAGTTATTAGAAGTTATATTTCAAATTTAATTAAATTACCGCCTTAATTTTTATCTACGAAATTGTGACGAATTTTATAAAAATATTTTTTCTAAGGCATTTTGATCGACCCCGGCCAGTGGCGCTGCCCTCGGACCCCGCCAAGGGGGCGTTGCCCCCTTGGAACCCCTTTTCGGGGCTCAGCCTGAATACTTGGAGTTATAACAACTCGAACAAAAGTGCACTCACGCACCTCCTAACTTGTTCAATATGCATCATAATTCGCTTTAGTCACCAAGTTAATCTCGATTACGCTAAAATATCTAACAATCTACAGTTCTACACCAATTCAACTATTCAAGTATCGAAGTAACTTTTTTTTGTTTAAAAGACATTTTGTTCATCAAGAGGCCTCCCAATACCCTTCCCCGATCAATTAATTAAACTTGGTGTCTTTAGTTTTAATAATGTACATAATAGTATAGGCCCATTATTTAACTCGTTCAACTAAAGGGGCTCTATGGTTTTATTTCTTGTTGCCTAAATAGTGTATATTTAAAAAAAATAATACCCACGTTGCATTAGATGTTCAAATGTGTTACTTACACGTATCTATGGTTTTATTTCTTGTTGTCTAAATAGTGTATATTTAAAAGAAATCCACGTTGTATTTGATAGTTGAATGTGTTATTTACACGTATATACGATGTTTCTTTCTGATCCTTCTTTCCAATATCTACCATACTTGAGTGAATCATAAGACACCGACACCACTGGTTGGGTCAACTAAGTGGCGTGATCCTCTCATTCTGAAGAAACACTGGTCTGAACCGAGAGGTATCCGAAGATATCTTATTTACAACATAGTACTTCTGCGTAAAAGGTTCGTCTCTCGTTCGTTCTTCTGAGTGAACTCACTCTGGCTGATCTGCATAACAAGCAACGCCGTTAGCCTCGTCACAGGGAAAGGGGAGGGTTTTCTCCGCGACCACACTCCGGCTTGAGAATAAGTATTTGTGTATTGTAAGGTAACAAGTAAGGAGTAATTAGTGAGTGAGCAGGAAAGCATGTACATGATCTTTACCTTGTGGTGTAACCCTTATTTTATAGCCGAAGTGAAGTTGGTTTAGGAGATGGGCTGATGGGCCTTGAGCCCGGCCCAGACGACCAGAGATATCCGTTCTGTCACTCTGCAGAGATCATTAATGATCTCTGGCAGGAGGGATGCTTTGTCGGATGTTGAATGGTGCCACGTGTCGTGGCAGTTGTCTCTGGCGTATGACCTGTCATCAGCCGAAAGTGGAGCAGGTGTGACAGTCGTTGGCGTGTGTTTGTTTGGTGTACAGACTGTCCTCTGCATTATTGTTCATGGGATGCAGTCTGACACAACCTGCCAAGCGACCATTGGGTCACAGCTTTGTCACTCTGAACCCTTGTATATAGTCAACACCTCTATGCGCTTATCCCTTGTGCGAGGCTGTCAGTGCTTTCTGGCCAGCGCAGAGTTGCAGGGATAAATCCTTTTGTCCACAAGACTATGAGTAGCTCTCATGTTTGTCTTGTCCTTGTGCAAGGTTTTAGGACTTAAGCGGCTAGAGGGCTGTTTGGTCCGCGCAGGGTCAAGTAGCCTGAGCGTCTAAGTCTAACTTGTCGTTGTGCCAGGTACACAAGGTTCGTTGTGTGACTTATTGTTTGGTCTAACTTGCCGTTGCGCTGAGCGTGCAAGGTTCGTTGTGTGACCTGTATGATTTGGTCTAACTTGTCGTTGCGCCATGTATGCAAGGCTCGTTGTGCGACCTGCAAGTATTGATCTAACTTGCTGTTGCGCCAAGTACGCAAGGCTCGCTGTGCGGGTCGCTAGTATTGATCTAACTTGCCGTTGCGCCAAGTACGCAAGGCTCGATGTGCAACCTGTAAGTATTGGTCTAGCTTGCCGTTGCGCCAAGTACGCAAGGCTCGTTGTGCAACCTGTAAGTATTAGTCTAACTTGTCGTTGCGCCAAGTACGCAAGGCTTGTTGTGCGACCAGCTAGTATTGAGTTGTAGTACCATTGCGCGTCGCGCGCAATGTCTTCAGCACAGGGTCAAGGGGCCTATGCTTCCAGATCTAACTTACCGTTGCGTAGGCTGCGCAAGGTTCGTTGTATGACCTGCTAGTTCCAAGAAAGGCGCATCATTGCGCATTGAGCGCAAGGTTATTCTTGTTACTTGTTTTTGAGGGTATGGTTACTCGCGCAGGCGCAGAGTTTTTGAGACCATACCCCTCTACATCCAAATTTCGGTGTCATCATAGCATCAATGCGCCGCTACCACCACCTATGGAACTATTGGGGTGTGTATCATATTGAAACTGGATCGAATGAGGTCCGACCTAACTGAAACCCAAAGTTTCTGGAAAATGAAAACGAAAGATTGGACCGATTTATGGTGGCTCGGTCTCAGTCTTTTTAGGTTAGGTTAGCCAAGTTGGGCCATGACCACGATTTGGTTTTTGGGTTTAAAACTCTACATTTTGAGATGATATTTGTTGGACTAAAATTTGAGATGGTCTTGTTGGTTTCAAAACTCTAGATTTTGAGATGATATTTGTTGAACTAAAATCTGAGATGATCTTGTTTGAGACAGTTCACAAGACTTTCAACAATTTCGTAATTCCAAAAAAAAATTATTAAAAAAGGAGAAACAAAAGACCATGTCTCAAACTATATGCATACAAGCAATAAACCAAAGCTCTTAACTGAAGCAGGAGTGTGCATGGATCGGTTGGATTTGGTTCTTACTATTAATTATAACTACAACCGTTAGTTTCAGTTATGGGATTTTTATAACCATAACCATAACTTAACTTTGGTTACGGTTACTCGACTATGAATTCCGTTATGGTTATTGCATTATTAACCAAAAACTTCAATTAAAAGTAAGATCTTAGCTTTGTGATTTTTTTATAAGATAACCAAGATTACATTTTTTGGTTAAGTTATCAATGTGGGATCTCTTTTAATAAGATATTTTAAAAAAATAAGTCTTTATCATATTAAAAAAACTCTACATGGTTAGTGTTAAAGGAAAATCCATCACATAGACTTAACATTGTAAGTTTAGTTCGATTTCGATTATATCGGTTAACCAAAGCTTCATAACCATAACCGCTCGGCCGGTTAAACAAATTTCATAACCATAACATTGGTTGTGTCGGTTTGTCAAAAATACATGGTCAAGAGCAGATATGAACAAGCTGTACCCAAACCTTGATTTATTACCCTTAACAGATTTCAACTAATACAACTTCCAGATCTAAACAAGAACCTCTCAATCCTCACAACAACTGAGACTATCAACTAGATAATCTCACAACAAAAGAATCTCACACTCACCAAACTTTGATTCAAAGTCTTACAGTGAAACCCTAGAAATTTGCCAGAGAGAACTATGAGGGTACAATGTGAAAATATCTGAATAATAATTAAACGAAGATATTGGATGCTCAGCCACAACTGCATCAACACAAGCCTTTATATAGATGCCCTAAAAGCCTATCACATCTTCAACAATGCCTTAAGCCCAGCTCAGCAAGTCTTTACAAGTCCACAAATAAGCCAGCCCAGCAAGTTGTTGATCAGCCCAGTATTACCTCAAACAACAAACAAACAAAATAATTAAAACTAACACACAACAACTTTAACTTGATAATAATTTGGCAATTTGGTAACTCACCTAGATACTTTATTTTTAACACGGTTATTGGTTAAAATCGGTTTAATTATATGGGTTATGATTCAATTATCGGTTATAATGATTATTTTTCTCACCCCTAATTAGAGGTTAGTTTTATGATATATGTTGCAGTATAAAATATATGAAACTTCTGTATTGTGGGGTTATTAGCTAGCCTTACCCCAATCCAAACATGCATACTGATGGTAGACACAATATATGTAAAAACCATAGTTGGTTTTAAAAGTTTTTTTCTTAGCCGTCCATTTTGATAGCAACCTTACAAATTTAAATATTAAATGAATAAATGAATATAAGTGAGTGATTAATATTATTGATTGGAAAAAAAAACTTAAATAAAGACAGAAAATAACTTAGTGCGCTATTAGGCTATAGGGTGTGCTCATGACCACCATGACCCTTAATGTTAGTGCCATATTATCGCCCTCTAATCATCATCCAAATCCACTATCCTAAGGGTGTAGTCATGACTCAAACCACCATCCACCCCTTTTTTGTGTGAAATACATTTTATTTATTTTAAATAAACAACAAATAAAATTAAATAATTTTACTACAAAAACTACGTAATATTCAAATTAATAAAAAAAAGAACATCCAAATTTAAACTACATATTATAAATTAAGAAAAGAAAACTACTCGTCGTTGTTAACCGTACCAAATTGCCAAACATGTTCAATCGAATCCGAATGAAAACTAGAAAATATAAAAAACGATAACGACATAATATAAAGACCCCATTTTTGACCAATTTTCGCCTTCATTTTTTGCAACACTTCTTTATCTTTTTCCAAGAGCAAGTCGATGCTTGTTGCCATTAGCTTAAAGTCTTCACGATCTGCCGGTTCTTGCATTTATTTTTCTTTCAACTTAAGTCTTGCCGCTTGTATTTCGTTAAATTCGGCGATCTTACTCATCAACTTATCCACCTTCGATTCACTGGGAGATTCGGTTTTCGTCGACGCGTCCTTTTTTTTGGCCGCCGCTTCCTTTTTTGCTTTATCTCTACCAGTTGGGCGTTTCAATTTCGGAAACTTCGTCACTTCATCGTCAAGTTCGGGTTCGTCATTAATATTAATATGGCAACGTGCATCCGAAACACCGGCACTATGCTCTACCGACTCGGATGTTTTAGACCTCTTTGCTCTTGCCACCTCGTTGGGAATCGGCGCCCACTTGGGACAATTTTTAAAGATTTCCCAAGCCCCTACGTATGTGAATGCACTACCTTCTTTCGTCTTGTATTTTGCCATAGCTATAGCAAAATTCGGTTCATCACTCGCCCCACTTGGCTTATTCGAATAAATATTATTGTAATAACCACAAAAGGTCAATATCTTCCTATTCTCTCGATACTTTGAGCCCATTGAGTTTACTCCTCAATACGATTCTTTTTGCATCAAAGCATGAAATTTGTTGCAAACCTCCTTCCAAAAACTATCCGAATTTTGATTATTATCTAAAAAATATTAAAGTGTATATAATGTTGATTTATATTGAAGAAAATAGTATTATAGTATAAATAAAAAAGTATAACATGCCTACGATCGGACACGTAGACGTATTGCTCCACGCCCTTGCCAATGCCTTCTCTTCGATCGATGTCCAAGTTTGACCTCTACCTGTGGTTAAATTATCTTGTTCCAACCTCTTTGAACGTTTCTTTTTAGTTGTTTTTTAAACTTTGAGGTTGGGTTTCAGGTACAACGTCAATGTCATCCAAATCGTCCAACGAAGGGGTATCGGGTGTTGGTTGCAATTGGACTTTCGTATGAATAGGCCGACTTTGGCTTTGTTGGAGCATTTTACGTTGTTGGTGATATTGTTGTTGAAATTGGATTTGTTGAAGTTGAAAGAAACTAGTAGGAGGCGGGGTTTGAGGGAGTTGCGTGAACGCGTTAGGAACTTGATTGTAGCTAGAAAAAGAAAATTGTGGAGTCGCCCTGATAGATTCTAGCAAACAAAAAAAATAGGCAACATTATTTGAATTGAAATGATAGCCCCAATTCGAGAAGGGGAAGTCTCTAATACAAACTGAGTTTGCTGATTAAAAACTTGAATGATAAAAAGCAAAAGCATAGCCTGTTATATATACTAATAATAAAAGATAACTGCTCCATTAGAAAACAAAAAGCTCCTCTAATGATCCACCTTCCAGCATGTTAATACTGGAAGATAATTGCTCCCTTAGAATTCTGAAGGCTCCTGGTCTGATCCACCTTCCCGCTTCTTTGGTTTATTGAATGGGTCATAAATATAGCCGAAAACAGAATAAAAATGCTCCACATCAGCAGCTGATTTGGCACGATTGTTTCTCCTAGAATACACTTTTAAGGGACGTGTATCATTACTTCCCTCCTGGTAAAACGCCTTGTCCTCAAGGCGAAAATCAGGGAATTGTTCCGCTAGCAAATCATAAGATTCCCAGGTAGCTTCTTCCAAGGGGCGATGACACCATGAGATTAGGAGTTACAAGACTGGTTTACCAGCTTCGTAGACCCAGCGAGGACTAATAATTGAATTGGGCTGTAGCTCCACTTCCCAATCCTTAGTAATTGGTAAAGGGGCCACTGGTTGAGCAGAGAACGAACCACGAGCAGGCTTGAGCATGGATACATGGAAGACTGGGTGTACTCTGGCATCATGGGTAGTTCAAGTTCATAAGCTACTGATCCAACTGTACGTTTGATACGGTAAGGTCCATAGAACCTTGGGGATAACTTCTCATACCCGCATTTAGCTAAACTCTTTTGGCGGTAAGGTTGGATTTTTAAAAATACATAATCACCAACCTGAAATGATAGCTCACGTCGCTTGGAATTAGCTTGGTTGCGCATTCGATCTTGAGCTTTTTGAAGATTGGTTTGTAGTAACTTCAACATATCATCCCTATCAACCAGTTGTTGCTCCAATATGGCATTCTTTGTTTCCCCCGCAACATATGGAGTAAGAGGAGGAGGTTCCCTACCATAGACGACTAAAAAGGAGTTGTGCATGTAGACGTATGGTATCCGGTGTTGTAGGAGTATTCTGCCCAGGATAAATAATTACTCCATTTTGTCGGTTGCTCATGGGCAAAACAACGTAAGTACGCCTCTAAGCACCGATTCACAACCTCGGTTTGCCGGTCTGTTTGGGGGTGGTAACTGGTACTCAACTTTAGCTTAGTTTGGCTAAGACGGAATAGCTCTTGCCAAAAGTTGCTCAAAAAAATTACGTCCCGGTCTGAAACGATTGATCTGGGAACCCATGTAACCGCACAATCTCTTTACAAAATATAGACGCCATTCCCTTAGCGGTGAAAGGGTGTGACATGGGGATAAAGTGGCCATACTTACTTAGGCGATCAACCACAACAAGTATAGTATCAAACCTGTCAGATTTTGGCAAACCCACTATGAAGTCCATTGAAATGTCCTCCCAAACTTGCTTTGGAATGGGTAAAGGTTGCAGCAATCCTGCTGGGGCTAATGTCTCATACTTTTGTTGCTGGCAAATTAGACATTGCTGTACAAAAACTCGAATTTCTTGCTTCATTTTGGGCCAAAAATAATGAGCAGATATTCGTTTAAATGTTTTCAAAAATCCCCCATGACCGGCCATTGGAGTGGAATGGGCTTCATGTAGAAGTTT
This sequence comes from Scalesia atractyloides, assembly GCA_947069175.1. Lineage (NCBI taxonomy): Eukaryota > Viridiplantae > Streptophyta > Magnoliopsida > Asterales > Asteraceae > Scalesia > Scalesia atractyloides. Next base: position 75,590,650 of record CAMTDV010000028.1, read on the forward strand.
ATTTTTAAGGTCCAAAACATCAGGAACTACCACTCGATTTTTTAAAAATAATAACTGACCCACAATACAATAACCTGGACATGAAGATGGTTCGGCTTCCAGCTGTTTCAGGATATTACTTGCATACGGATCATTTTTGAGACCTGCTTGAATGTCTATCATAATATCAGGACACAAAGAGACCACAAGAGTAAGGAAAGCACCGGAATGGGTCGTCGAGACAAAGCATCCGCTCCTCTATTTTCCTTTCCAGCTCTATGACTGATGGAGAAATTGTAAGGCATTAGTTTGAGCAAAAGACGTTGTTGTTCGGTTGTGGTAATTCTTTGTTCCAACTGAAACTTCAGTGTATAGTGATCGGTGCGAATGAAAAAATGGTGACCCAACAAGTAATGGTTCCATTTTTGTACCGCCAACACCAATGCCAGTAGCTCACGATCATAGGCAGATTTTAGTCGGTTAGAATGTGAAAACCCCTTGCTGAAATAGGCTATTGGGTGGTCCTCCTAGGATAAAATAGCACCTGCTCCTTCTGATGAAGCATCACACTCCACGGTGAAGGGATTGGAAAAATCCGGTAGTCTAAGAATCGGAGTCGAAATCAAAGCTTGTTTTAGCATATTGAAAGCTGTTAAGGCGTCGTTTGTCCACACGAACCCATCTTTCTTGGTGAGGGCTGTGAGCGGTCTGGCAATTAGACCGTAATTCCGAACGAACCTCCGGTAGTAACCCGTTAACCCGAGAAAACTGCGAACTTCTCGCACTGTAGTTGGAACTGGCCATGACTGAACTGCAAGGATCTTTTCCTGGTCAACTTGAACTCCAGCCGAAGTAATTACATGACCCAAGAAAACCACTCTCGACTGCCCAAAACAACATTTAGACAACTTAGCAAAAAACTGATGGCTGCAAAGTAACTCCAGGGCCTGTTCTAGATGGTATAGATGTTGTTCCCTGTTGTGGCTGTATATTAAGATATCGTCAAAGAATACCAATATAAATCGGCATAAATACGAACGAAATAAGTCATTCATCACAGCTTGAAATGTAGACGGGGCATTGGTTAAGCCGAAAGGCATAACCTTGAACTCATAATGCCCAGAATAAGTTCTAAAAGCTGTCTGCATCACATCCTTTACATCCACCCTAATTTGATAATACCCAGAGCGTAAATCGAGTTTGGAGAATACTGTTGCTCCATGTAATTCATCCAAAAGCTCGTCGATATTGGGGATCGGATATTTATCGGCCACAGTGATCTTGTTCAAAGCACGATAATCCACACACATTCGCCATGAATTATCTTTCTTCTTTACTAGTAGAACGGGGCTTGAAAAGGGGCTGGTACTGGGTTGAATAAATCCCGAAGCGAGCAGTATTTCAACCTGTTTTTCTATCTCTGTCTTTTGGGAATAAGGATAACGATAAGGGCGAAGGTTGGGTGGGGCTGAATTCGTTAGCAGGGGAATTGAATGTGATGTCGAGCGAAAAGGCGGTAAATCAGTTGGTTCCTCGAACACCCGCTGATAGCTAGAAATTAAGGGTTGCAAGTGTGAGGGTATGTCAGGTGCAGATTCGGAGTCCACAGCCAAGTGTTGGAAAGAAGCGGACCTTTGGGGGCCAGAAGAGATACCCTGAAGCTTGTATCTTTTACCATCAATGTTAAAAATCATAAACATTTCATTCCAATTGGCTTGAACGGTATTCAGAGTGGCTAACCATTGAATACCCAAAACCAAATCAGCCCCGCCTATAGAGAAAGGGTAGAAATCTTGAACAATTTTGAGGTCGGATACTTGTAATGAGACATCCTTGCAAACCTGTTTACAACAAATAATATCCCCATTTCCGATTTGGACACCGAAAGGGGGTGATAAGTTTCAATTCGCTTACAAGAACATCAGAAATAAAGTTATGAGTCGATCCACCATCAACCAAAATAAGTACCTCGGTTGTATTAAGCATACCGTGTACCTTCATAGTAGTTGGGTGTGAATTTCCTAGAATAGCATGAAGGCTGATCTCGGCAACATCATCCGAGCTACTATCAATGTTACTTGCTTCAGTGTATGGTTGTTCTTCAGATATATCCTCAACCTCCAACAATTTGAACGTACCGGTTTTACATCGGTGTCCAGGCCCGTATTTATCCCCACAACGAAAACATTCCCCCCGTAAGAACCGGGCCTGTTTTTCGGTATCCGATATGCGAGGGGGTGGTTTCGATGGACCTGTAACCATAGTTGCATTGACCTTGTTGTCAAGGAATGAAGGTTTGGTATGAACAGCTCCAGTGGATCCTTTTACTGTTCGCACATGCCCCAATTTTGATTCAAACTCTACCGCCAAACTCATTGCGTTATAAACGGTTCGAGGTTTGTGAATTCGAACATCAGCCTTTAATTCATCCTTGAGCCCATTTAGGAACACCCCCAACAAGCAATGATCAGGCCAATTTGACACCCGTGCTGATCGTTTTGCAAATTCCTGTCGATACTCCTGGATAGTACCTGTTTGTTTGATACAACAAAGATGCTCATCCGGATTTTGGAACTCAGCCGGACCAAAGTTCTTTTGTAGGGCGTGTACCAACTCCTCCCAACAGACCAACAACTGATCGGATGATAACCATGAGTATAGATCTAATGCATCCCCTTCCAGGTGCATTGCTGCCACGTCGACCTTGTCTTCCTCAGGAGTATCATAATACTTGAAATATTTCTCTGCTTTGAGAATCCAACCTCTTGGGTCACCGTCGCTGTAACATCCGTCGAAAAAACGGGTTTCCAAAACCCGATTCGTTTATTAATCGAATAGTCAGTTATAATTTTCGTTGCGTATATTTTGCTCATTTTAATTTTAAACAATACATAATTAATAAACATTGTTAGAATTTTAAACCATAATTAATAAATAATAAAAATAAGAGAATAAAAAATAAATGAGGTTGCCGGGTTTCGAACCCGGGTCAGCCGCTTCAACAAGCACACAACATACCACTCCGCCACTTGCCATCTTTGTGTATATTACGAAACAAATAATACATAAGATGAAATCTCGAATTCAAAACCGGACTTCAGCCCGACAAAACTCGCAATCACCAGAAAATCCGGCAATCCGCGAGTTCAGCCATTATTCCTTTTGACTATAACGTTATAACCGACTTCGACATCGGTTATAACCGACGTCTATCAATCAGCTGCGGTCGTAACCGCCGGAGAAACTTTGACCACGAATCAAGACCAAATTCGGACTCAATACATGCTGTTTCTTCCCTATAAATACCCACCCAAACCTCTGGTAATCTTTACGCTCAAAATCGCACAAACTCTCGAAGCTTTAGCACTCGCCGGAGAAATTTTACAGTCGCCGGACTTTCGCCGGAAAACCGAGACTCACTTCAAATCGGTAAAATTCTCGACCCTTTTGTTTTCAATCCATTATTAGACAAGTATTAACTTCAATCCTTCAACCAGAATCTGTCCCAGACTACGCTGCCAGAAAATCTCACACTCGCCGGAATTCCGCTAAAACATCAAAGTCTCACTGTCGAACGGTATAATCATCTAAAAACTCTGGCAATCTCTTACTCAGTAACTTAATTTCATAACACAAGAAACTAAACTGTCAAACATTTCACTCAGCCGAGAGTCAGAAATCAGAGCCAACGACTCCTGCCGGTCATCTGAAGTAAACGCACTGTTTGGTACAATTCTGTTCTTTAATCTCATTATCTAATACATTCCAACCAATTATAAGTTTCGATAATCGAATTAAACAAAAACAGTCGGGCATCTTTGTTCTGTGTCTTTATAAATGAAGAAGACGAAGTCGAAATGCGTATAAGTTTAATTAAAACTGAATATTATACCGGGTTAGACACACAGTCCAGTGGTGGACTGTGTGCAAATTTAAAATCATGGTCCCGAGTTCGAGTCTTAACACGCTGCCCGATTCTTACAAATTTCCAACCATTTTTAATACTGATATATATTAAGACGCAGATAGTATATAAATGTAATTAAAATCGCATATCATTCGGGTTAGTCACACAGCCCAGTTGGTCGGGCTGTGTGCAATACAAGGCTATGTGCGCGGGTTCGAGTCCAGGCTCTCACACCGGTTCAATGATTTTAAAAACCTTTTTAAATTAAATAGAATTCTAAATAATCTAAATAATATATAAATATAATTAAAATCAGAAATATTTCGGGTTAGACACGTAGCTCAGTTGGTAGAGCTGCGTGCACGTATACGAGGGGTCTCGGGTTCGAACCTCACTCAGCGCATGAATAAACTGAATCCGACCGGTCAACGGTCAACGGTCAAAGTCAAAAAGTCAACATTTTTATATTTTTTTATTTATTTATTTAATCAGAAAATTATTTAAAAATACTTAAAAATAATATTTTTAAAGTTAGAAAATGTCCTTAAACTCACAAAAATAAATCTAAAAATCCTATTAAGATTATGAATTAAAAGAATTAATCTCAAATAAAATCCATTTATTTACCGAACCATTTCGTTATTATGTTAGGTTAGTTTTCCTCGTCGATCAAATCCCAAAACTCGTGCGCATCCAACGTCATCAAAAGAACGCACCCAATGTGAGTGAATCTCTACAAATTCCCCGTTTTAATCACATTTTGGGGTGTATCATGTGTCGTTTAATTCCTTATTATATTTAAACACTTGTGCATCCATCATATCCGTGATCAAATGTGTATCCAATATGTATCAATTGTTGTGTGAATTATGTTTAGATTTAAGTTATCATTTTCAGTACATGCATTTCATTAGGCCCATCAGCTCCCCGTGGGATACGGGTTGAGTACAGGTGCCTCATTCGATCGGCTCCGTTTGATTGAACCTTGATCTCACATATGTCACACCCCGACCCGCAGCGGATAAGGTGATCGGGGCATGATTGGGTTATCATCAAAGCTCATGACATTTATTAAATGTTTCATATTCATTAATACAAATTAAATGAAAGTTTACAATGATTACTACAACATGATCTAACTAACAATCTAACTCCTTTGTTCTCTTCTAAGGCATATCCTATGCTATCCTTGCTTCAACCTGTTCACCTGTATCATGTGTAAAAAGGTTTTTGGATCAACATAATGTTGGCGAGTGAATCCTATGGAAAACATTTGAGCAATTTATTTAAATTGATTATGAAATATGTGCACAACCAAACATGAGTAAAATTAGATGTAACTCGATCAACAATCATAAGATGTTAAATGAAACACTCATGAATAATAATGGAAACAATTAAAGGCACGCGATGCTCAACTCGTCTCTCACGAGGAACTGAGGGGCCTGATGAATGAATTGCATAAACATGATAATATGAATAACACAACTACAAACAATATAAACTCAATGAAAACACACATGAACAATAATGAATTTGAATTGAAGCACGCGATGTTCTACTCGTTTCCCACGAGGAACTGATGGGCTTAATGTATGAGTTTCATGTAATTTGACAAACGGAATATAAATAAATCACAACAATAAATCAATCTAAGATTAAGTCATGATGTGGTATGGCACAAGTTTAAATAAATAAATTAATTAATTCATAACACATGACACACCCCAAAACGTGTAATTTAAAAGGGGGAATTGTAAGATTCACTCACAGTGGGTGCGTTCGGTTGATGATGATGAATGCACGCGAAGTGGTTTTAACCACGAGTGAGATTTAACCTAGATAAATCGCATTATGGTTTGGTGAGTAAACGGATTTTATTTAACTATTTTAGTAGGATTGTTGGGTGTATTTTTGTGAGTTTGAAGCTATTTTCTAATCTTAAAAATGTTATTTTTAAGTATTTATAATTGATTTTTAATTAAAATAATTAAATAAAAATAATAAAAATATTTATTTTTTTCTGCTACAGTTGACCTTGACCAGTTGACTTTGACTGGTCGTTGACCGGTTTGAGGAATATTGTTGTGCGCTCGGTGAGGCTCGAACCCGAGACCTCCCGTACGCGTGCACGCAGCTCTACCAACTGAGCTACGTGTCTAACCCGTTATATATCCGATTTTAATTTCATATATACATTAATTAGAATTAATAGAAAATCATTTATTTTAAAAACAGTTTAAGGCGAAACGGTCATGCACACCACAGGTCTCGAACTCGGGACCTGTGGTTTAATCTAACACACAGTCCACCGCTGGACTGTGTGTTCAACATGTTATATAACTTGATTTTTATTATACTTAAAGACAATTTAAATATTTCCTTTTCTGCCTTATTTAAAAAAAAAAGAGTTAATTGTCCGAGTCGGTGCTGAGGACCGGACTCGAACTCGTGACCTGTGATATAAACAAACACACAGTCCACCGCTGGACTGTGTGTCTAACTTGGTTATTATTCCGGTTATTAATACACTTAACATATAACGGTATCGACTCCGGTTCAGTTAAACAAAAACTTGATTTTTATTAAGGCAACGTGTGTGAACCGGGATTCGAACTTGTGACGTTAGCGTTTTATGTGCACACAGTCCACCGCTGGACTGTGTGTCTAACCCGATTAATTTCTTGATTTATATTATACTTATATGTTAACGAAAGTGCGTCGTCTTCTTCGTCAATGTTGAACCAGAAATCGGGTCTGACTGATTCGAGCTTTTGTTCCAGTTTCATTAGTGTTTTAGGTTAATTACTGGTAAGATAGAAGTAAAAAGAAAGGAAAATAAGCGTGAGGTATACCGACTCGTTTTCCTCTGTTTTCCGGCAGAACTCCGGCGACAGAAAACTACTCCGGCGTCAGGTGTCTTGCAGCAGCAAGTCTCCGAAAAGTTTGGAAAGGTAAGGGTATCTCCGGTATAAGCTTCAGAGGTTCAGAAAAGCTCGGCAATGGGGAAACCGGTTTTCCGGCGACGAACAGGTTTATTCCGGCGAGAGAAATTACGCCGTGAAAAGATGTGATTTTTAGCGAAAAAGTTTGCAGACGATTGTGGTTGAATTTATAGGGAATAATCGAAATGTATTTGGTCTGATTTTGAACTGTGTTCGTTATTTAAATTTTTCCGGCGGTTTTGATTTTGGTCGCGGACTTCAAACATCGGTTATAACCGATATGTGATTAAAGGTTTACGTTATAACGTAAATTGGTGTTAAGACTCGCGAATAATCCGGGATTCCGACGACTGAATCGTTGGGCGCCGATTTTTGAATTTGTAAAGTCACTTTATGAATTAAATTATTTCATTATTTATCAAACAAATCAGTTGGCGCAGTGGTTTGTGTGTGAGATGTTAAGTCACTAGGTGACTCGGTACAGACCCGGGTTCGAAACCCGGCTGAAACAATTCATTTTTATTTTGCGATTTTTGACAGTTTTTCAAAAACTAAATATATGTTCGCGTATAATAATTGATTACGGATCGTTTAAAAATATTTTGGGCATTTAATTCGCAACGAAAATTTTGACTGACTGTTCGGTTGATAAACGGAGCGGGTTTGGTAAATCCGTTTTTGACGGATGTTACAGTATCCCTGCTTTTTAGAAATTTCGTCCCGAAATTTAAATAATGATATATTTTGACTATAAGAATGGTGATGTTTTGTTTGACAGTTGTATGCTCAGAAAAATGAGGGTTTAAGTTTTTGTTCGAGGCGGTAACGTTCCTTGTAAAGGTTAAGTACCCTATTCAGGAATCGCTTTTTGTTGCCTACTGTATGAATATTGATAAACAGGAATGATTTGCTAAAAATGATATCATGCATAAAAGTTTAGTTACGTTTGGGAAAATATGGTTATATCCTAAGGCAAAACTTCTAACACTACAATCTACATGGAACATAAATAAAACACAACAGCTGATATCCAAACATGAATGAACACATCAGCAAATATTTGAACATGAATAAACATAACAGCAAATATTCGAACATGAATGAACACATCAGCAAATATTTGAACATGAATAAACACAACAGCAAGTATGTGAACATGAATAAACACAACAGCAAAAATTCGAACATGAATAGACACATCAGCGAATGAATAAACACAATAGCCAATATTCGAACATGAATAGACACATCAGCGAATATTTGAACATGAATAAACACAACAGCAAATATTTGAATCCATATATGTTTGAATGATGGAAGTTCCTCTCTCGTTTGTTATGATGGAGAGGTTAATTTATGTAGAAATGGAACACAATCCAATCTCTTTAAATAACATGATGATATAAATGTATCACAAATTCCAACCAAGGCAAATAATAAATCCTACCTGGAACTTCTCATAACCGCCTGATAATGCCTCTGATCCTTTGGCAAGAATACTTATATATAGGAAGTACCAACGGCGTATCCACCATATTTTTGCCAAATTTTCATTAGTTTTATCCACAAGTTATGATTGGTTACCAAGAAACTAATAAATCCTACATAGAACTTCTCATAACCGTCCGATAAGGCCTCTGATCCTTTGACAAGAATACTTATATATAGGAAGTACCAACGGCGTATCCACCATATTTTTGCCAAATTTTCATTAGTTTTATCCACAAGTTATGATTGGTTACCAAGAAACTAATAAATCCTACATAGAACTTCTCATAACCGTCCGATAAGGCCTCTGATCCTTTGACAAGAATACTTATATATAGGAAGTACCAGCGGCGTATCCACCATATTCTTGTCAAATTTTCATTGGTTTTAACAGTGAATTATGATTAGTCCTATAACTCTACAATCAATACAACAAACATAAATTACTGAAATGAAATATATCTGTGCGATCAAGGCTCAATCGAACGGAGCCGATCGTATTGCATGTACTGAAAATAAAATGGATGTGCGCTCAAGGCTCAATCAAACGGAGCCGAACGTATTGAATGTACTGAAATTGAAATTGTGTGCTCAAGGCTCAATCAAACGGAGCCGAACATATTGAATGTACTGAAATTGAAATTGTGTGCTCAAGGCTCAATCAAACGGAGCCGAACATATTGCATGTACTGAATATGAATAACTTAACCACACAAACAGCCTATGCATGGAACCTCTCATAACCGCCTGATAATGCCTCCGATTATTTGACAAGAATACTTATATATAGGAAGTACCATCGGCGTATCCACCATACCCTTGTCAAATTTTCATTGACTTTATCCGCAAGTTATGGTTAGTTCGATGCGACTCTACTACAAACACCACAACCACAAGATACTGATAATGAAATTGTATGTGCGCTCAAGGCTCAATCAAACGGAGCCGAACGTATTGCATGAACTTGAAATGTAAATAAATCTGTGTACTCAAGGCTCAATCAAACGGAGCCGAGCATATTGCATGAACTGGAAATGTAAATAAATCTGTGTACTCAAGGCTCAATCAAACGGAGCCGAGCATATTGCATGAACTGGAAATGTAAATAAATCTGTGTACTCAAGGCTCAATCAAACGGAGCCGAGCATATTGCATGAACTGGAAATGTAAATAAATCTGTGTACTCAAGGCTCAATCAAACGGAGCCGAGCGTATTGCATGTATTGAAATGAAATATTACGTAACCGATCAAGGCTCAACAAACGGAGCCGATCGTGCGGGCACGCCAAGATCAACCACATAATAAAATGGGGATCCAACTCAACCTCGATGGATGGGGAGCCACGGCCTCGGCAAAAGCATATACCGAAAACAATATATAATATATAATATCCAATAATTTCTCTAACAGTCTACACATGTGATAAAGAAAGACTAAACAATAGGAGTTGAATCTGGATCTTCGGCGAACAGGACTAGCTGAGTATCTTCGTTTGGGCCGTCATTATCTTCGACAGGGTTGGCGTTGATATTGAAGACTCTTCCTCTTGCTGGCGGCATAGTGGTTGGGTTTTCTTGGTTTACTTGGTTAACTGGGTTTGATTGGGCTTGAGTGTTGATAATGTTAACCAATTGAGGGCATGTGTTTCTAAGGTGGGTAGGGTCGCCACAATTGAAGCAAGCTCGAGCATATGGGAACATGGGGTATTGAGGTTGGTGATAAGTTTGGGCCATGTTTTGAGTAGGGGAAAAGGTTTGGTCTTGAAAGGTGCGACAAACATTGCTCAAATGACCATAACGTCCACAAGTTGTACATAGCCGGCAAGGTAAAGTAAGGGGATGATGATAAAAACAGTGGTTGCATTGAGGGTGAGGTCCAAGATATGGTTTCTTATTTGGGTAAGCTGAGTTGGGTGCCACTTGGGTGATTGGGACGGCTCGGATGGGTATAGCGTGAAAAACTGGTTGATTTCGTTGAGTAGCAGCGAAAAGTCGCCCGACTCTTCTTCTCTTAGGTTTGGGTTGAGAAGGGGATTCGGGTTGAGAAGGGGATTCAGTTTGAGAAGGGGATTCGGAGGTTTCAGTTGATCCTTTATCCTTCTTCTTCTCTTCCTCGAAGTCTTTGTTTCGGATTCGGTTCTCGGTGAGCTCTATTGCTAGCTCCATTGCTGCTTCCAAAGTTGCAGGCTTGGTACTTATCACGGGGTCTTGAATCTTTGACGGAAGACCACGAATGTAGTGCTCGATCAAACGGTAGAGGGGAGTAAACATGTTGGGAACCATTTGATGTAATTCGAGGAACCTTTTGTTGTAGGTGGTGTGGTCTCCTTCCACTTGCCTCAATGAGTAAAATTCATCTTCTAGCTTCTTGATTTCGCTCCTTGGGCAAAATCGTCTGGTCATGATTTCCTTCAATTCGTTCCAAGTTAAGGACATAGCATCTTCAACACCTCGTTTGGCCTTCTCTGTATTCCACCAAGTAAGTGCTATCCCATATAGTCGACCGGTAGCATAACGCACTTTGCGATCATCAGGGCAATCGCAATTTAGAAAAGTATTCTCCATTTCTTCAAACCAATGGAGGAGTGCGGTGACACCTTCAGTTCCTTTATATTTCGGAGGGTCGCATGATTTGAAATGCTTGTAGGTGCATTTAGTGGTGTTTGGGGAAGAGTTGAAAATGTTTTGGTTTGCTTGATTGACAGGATTATTGGTAAGTGCTTGTTGAACTTGGATTACAATGTTGGGTATTACGGCAGCCATTTGTTGAGCGATTAAGGCAGCCATGCGATCGCGGGCTTTTCTTGCTCTCGTCTTCCTACGGGCGAGGTTAGAAGACATCTACAATGAACACATGACAAGGGTATGAGTTGGATGCTTTTGAGATCATGGGTCGCATTAGGGATGAACATTCATAAAATAATTATACAAAAATACTACATCCATAGGATGTCTTTGGCTTTGCTCGCTGTTAGGCCCGTCATGCCGCCATACTTTACCTTATGTAATCATGTGGGCCCCCATGAATTACCGGTTTTTCATATGGTTCGCACGGTTTCTGCCTGGTTGCGTACACAAAAACCCGGTGAAAATCGAGAAATATGTATACAACGTGTGATGTTCGGAATGTGTCCAGATGTAGACACGGTGACACCTCAAAGTAGGGTTAGTTCGAACGACGTTTGGTGTGGCATGCTTTGGCCTAATAGGTCCTTCGTACTCTCATCGTTGGTCCCCAGGTAGGCAAACTGGTCCGTTATATTGGATTTATACGAATGCCAGCCTAGACAGGACGTTCCGACTACCGGTACTTGTACCCTTCCAGTTACTACATGCCCGTCGCAGAACTTACTTTGATGAGAATTGAAAATTGCATAAAATCTTTGGATAACGAGAGTATGAAAATAAATTGAACACATGAACATCGATATATGTATAATGAATATGTATATATGTATAATGAATATGTATATGAGCATGTATGTTTGACTGAAATGTAAACAAATATGAAACAAATAAATATCACAAGTTTGTATGTAACCACCTAATCAATTTAAAATTTAGGCAGACTATAGTATAGGCTCTAAGGGTCTAATAACCTATCCTATATCCCTATAGTCATGGCTCTGATACCAATCTGTCACACCCCGACCCGCAGCGGATAAGGTGATCGGGGCATGATTGGGTTATCATCAAAGCTCATGACATTTATTAAATGTTTCATATTCATTAATACAAATTAAATGAAAGTTTACAATGATTACTACAACATGATCTAACTAACAATCTAACTCCTTTGTTCTCTTCTAAGGCATATCCTATGCTATCCTTGCTTCAACCTGTTCACCTGTATCATGTGTAAAAAGGTTTTTGGATCAACATAATGTTGGCGAGTGAATCCTATGGAAAACATTTGAGCAATTTATTTAAATTGATTATGAAATATGTGCACAACCAAACATGAGTAAAATTAGATGTAACTCGATCAACAATCATAAGATGTTAAATGAAACACTCATGAATAATAATGGAAACAATTAAAGGCACGCGATGCTCAACTCGTCTCTCACGAGGAACTGAGGGGCCTGATGAATGAATTGCATAAACATGATAATATGAATAACACAACTACAAACAATATAAACTCAATGAAAACACACATGAACAATAATGAATTTGAATTGAAGCACGCGATGTTCTACTCGTTTCCCACGAGGAACTGATGGGCTTAATGTATGAGTTTCATGTAATTTGACAAACGGAATATAAATAAATCACAACAATAAATCAATCTAAGATTAAGTCATGATGTGGTATGGCACAAGTTTAAATAAATAAATTAATTAATTCATAACACATGACACACCCCAAAACGTGTAATTTAAAAGGGGGAATTGTAAGATTCACTCACAGTGGGTGCGTTCGGTTGATGATGATGAATGCACGCGAAGTGGTTTTAACCACGAGTGAGATTTAACCTAGATAAATCGCATTATGGTTTGGTGAGTAAACGGATTTTATTTAACTATTTTAGTAGGATTGTTGGGTGTATTTTTGTGAGTTTGAAGCTATTTTCTAATCTTAAAAATGTTATTTTTAAGTATTTATAATTGATTTTTAATTAAAATAATTAAATAAAAATAATAAAAATATTTATTTTTTTCTGCTACAGTTGACCTTGACCAGTTGACTTTGACTGGTCGTTGACCGGTTTGAGGAATATTGTTGTGCGCTCGGTGAGGCTCGAACCCGAGACCTCCCGTACGCGTGCACGCAGCTCTACCAACTGAGCTACGTGTCTAACCCGTTATATATCCGATTTTAATTTCATATATACATTAATTAGAATTAATAGAAAATCATTTATTTTAAAAACAGTTTAAGGCGAAACGGTCATGCACACCACAGGTCTCGAACTCGGGACCTGTGGTTTAATCTAACACACAGTCCACCGCTGGACTGTGTGTTCAACATGTTATATAACTTGATTTTTATTATACTTAAAGACAATTTAAATATTTCCTTTTCTGCCTTATTTAAAAAAAAAAGAGTTAATTGTCCGAGTCGGTGCTGAGGACCGGACTCGAACTCGTGACCTGTGATATAAACAAACACACAGTCCACCGCTGGACTGTGTGTCTAACTTGGTTATTATTCCGGTTATTAATACACTTAACATATAACGGTATCGACTCCGGTTCAGTTAAACAAAAACTTGATTTTTATTAAGGCAACGTGTGTGAACCGGGATTCGAACTTGTGACGTTAGCGTTTTATGTGCACACAGTCCACCGCTGGACTGTGTGTCTAACCCGATTAATTTCTTGATTTATATTATACTTATATGTTAACGAAAGTGCGTCGTCTTCTTCGTCAATGTTGAACCAGAAATCGGGTCTGACTGATTCGAGCTTTTGTTCCAGTTTCATTAGTGTTTTAGGTTAATTACTGGTAAGATAGAAGTAAAAAAAAGGAAAATAAGCGTGAGGTATACCGACTCGTTTTCCTCTGTTTTCCGGCAGAACTCCGGCGACAGAAAACTACTCCGGCGTCAGGTGTCTTGCAGCAGCAAGTCTCCGAAAAGTTTGGAAAGGTAAGGGTATCTCCGGTATAAGCTTCAGAGGTTCAGAAAAGCTCGGCAATGGGGAAACCGGTTTTCCGGCGACGAACAGGTTTATTCCGGCGAGAGAAATTACGCCGTGAAAAGATGTGATTTTTAGCGAAAAAGTTTGCAGACGATTGTGGTTGAATTTATAGGGAATAATCGAAATGTATTTGGTCTGATTTTGAACTGTGTTCGTTATTTAAATTTTTCCGGCGGTTTTGATTTTGGTCGCGGACTTCAAACATCGGTTATAACCGATATGTGATTAAAGGTTTACGTTATAACGTAAATTGGTGTTAAGACTCGCGAATAATCCGGGATTCTGACGACTGAATCGTTGGGCGCCGATTTTTGAATTTGTAAAGTCACTTTATGAATTAAATTATTTCATTATTTATCAAACAAATCAGTTGGCGCAGTGGTTTGTGTGTGAGATGTTAAGTCACTAGGTGACTCGGTACAGACCCGGGTTCGAAACCCGGCTGAAACAATTCATTTTTATTTTGCGATTTTTGACAGTTTTTCAAAAACTAAATATATGTTCGCGTATAATAATTGATTACGGATCGTTTAAAAATATTTTGGGCATTTAATTCGCAACGAAAATTTTGACTGACTGTTCGGTTGATAAACGGAGCGGGTTTGGTAAATCCGTTTTTGACGGATGTTACAACATACATCATCATCATTCATGTCATTCGATCGGCTCCGTTTGATTGAGCCTTGATCTCAAATACATCATCATTTATGTCATTTACTCATCCAATGTGGTTTGTGTATTGTTTATTTATATATGTTTGCTCACATGTGATTATTGCACAAATTTTCAATATTAAATACAACAAGCAATTAATAACAATGTTTTATCAAGGTTCACTCGCCAACTTTTGTTGACCCAAAATATCCCCCGTTTTACACATGATACAGGTGATCCAGTTGAGGCAAGAAACACATAGGAAGACTTAGAAGAATAAATCAGCTTAAGCTTTCGATTGTTTTACTTAGTTTCATTTTCTTTGTAATTGTATGGATTTGATTTGAACATTTAAGTTGTAATTTGAATTTAATAAATATGAAACATTTTAGTAAACATCATGAGCTTTGGTGATAACCCAATTATGCCCCGACTCTTATTCCGCTGCGGGTCGGGGTGTGACAGTCGCTGTATGTTGGCAAAAGAATATTAGTAGAAGGACGGTACTGGTTGTTCCTCCAAAATGTGTCTCCTTCATCAAAACGTCCGGATCCACTGTGACCTTTACCTGAGATTTTGATTGAGCTTTAAGTGTTGCGACGTCATCTTTGAGGCTTTCAGTTGATTCCAAACGAGATGCGATGGCGGCTAATTGAGTGGCTATCGGGTCAGGTGGGTTACCGCCGCTGTCACTGGAACTATTCCGGGTTTGCACCATGTTTTCGATTACCCGGCAATGGAACCAAAATGATAGATTCTAGCGAACAAAAAAAACAGGCAACAGTATTTGAATTGAAATGATAGCCCCAATTCGAGAAGGGGAAGTCTCCAATACAAACTGAGTTTGCTGATTAAAAACTTGAATGATAAAAAGCAAAAGCATAGCCTGTTATATATACTAATAATAAAAGATAACTGCTCCATTAGAAAACAAAAAGCTCCTCTAATGATCCACCTTCCAGCATGTTAATACCGGAAGATAATTGCTCCCTTAGAATTCTGAAGGCTCCTGGTCTGATCCACCTTCTAGCTTCTTTGGTTTATTGAATGGGTCATAAATATAGCCGAAAACAGAATAAAAATGTTCCACATCAGCAGCTGATTTGGCACAATTGTTTCTCCTAGAATACACTTTTAAGGGACGTGTATCACGCCCACATCGGATCAACGGGTGTCGTCCACAGGTTTTGTGGCGGGTTATTCGGGTTGTTTGTGTTATTCGGGTTGCTTGACTCCATGGTAGTATTTACTAGCTATTCTAATCAATACGAACTATATGGTAAACCTAAAAATCAAAATGAAACAGAATAGTATAAACTGATATTAAATATAGCTTAATGACACACACATAAGATTATATGCAGTAGTTTGTAATTTATAACCTGCATCATCTAAGATAGCTTGACTTAAAAACATAAACCACAAAAATTAACATTACAAAATCATAAACAAACAAACCTTGATCAATATGATCTACATAGTAAACCTAACAATCAATGTGAACCATATAGTAAACCTAATAATCAATATGAACTAAATAGCAAACCTAATAATCAAATTGAAGCAGAAGCATAAACTGAAATCAACTATAGCTTAATGATACACATATAGGATATAGGAAATATTTTGTAATATATAACCAGCATATCTATTTAATGGAGAAACTGGGTTTTGTAGTTATTTTGTGAACTCCATATAAGTATTCTATTGTAAAAATAAGTTTCAGATGTACTAAAATAAAAATAAATAATTACTACTAAATGAATGATACTAGCACTGTTTTTATTTATAAATTATGCTTTCAAATATTTAAACAAATCCAATTTGATTAAATGGTTAAGTATGAAACACCTTAAATATACAAGGGTTATGATACGAAGTTATGAATCAGGTTCTCTGTTATAAAATATATCATGTTAATCAAACATAATCTGAATAAACCAACATAACAAAATCATAAATAAACTAACCTTAAAGAAGTTGTACCAAAGGAAATCAAGAGGAAGATTACCACAAACAAGGAAAAGAGTATAGGTATTGCTGCTACTGTTCTTGTAGGGTTAGGTTTTATGTTTGATTGGAGGGGACGATGGAGGAATAAAAAAATAGGGATAATTTGTTTATATATTTGTTGTTGCGTGTATAATGGAAGAGCGGGACGTGGTTGCCGTGGTTTAATTCACGGGAAACATCATAATTTAATGAAGGAGATGATATAGGGCATGAATAATAGTCCTATGCATCAAATCATGACCCAACTATAATCTCGTACCCCTTACCTTATAAAATTATGTCATATTATAGTCTAGATTAAAAGCAAACCCTAAAAGTTATGATTTGGTTTCTAAACTTCATTAATCAGAAACAATATCCCTATAATAAAAGTGTGTACGCTTTTGGTCCCTAAAGTGTAGATATCATAACAATAGCAATGACTAATGTTTTCTTTATTTTGGATGAGATGAAATCACCGTCTTGTTTCTAAATATAAACCTAGAAAACACAAAATCGATTTTTGTTTTAAAATCAAATCTTTCTTCATCAACTTTTTTTAAGAAGACGAAGAACACCGTTTTAAATAATATAAAACCTCGACCCTAAATACTTCAAATTAAAACTTTGAAAACCTAAATTCGATTTTTCCTTCTCAAATAAAAGTTTAAACTACAAATAAACTAAAAAATCCATAGACCAAAAATGCATTAGCATATCCTCACTAACATAGACCAAAAGAACATCTAGTTTACTCCTAGTTTTGTTTAAAAAAAACCTTCTTTTAACTATACTAGTTCTTCACTTTTACCTATATTCTAGTGATAATATGCCTCCAATTAAAAATTATAAAATGGGTGAAGTGATATTAGATTTGGGGTAAATGATATCATCACATGTGCGTTGTTTGTTCTTGATATGATGAGATAAATGCGACATATGAAAGTTGAAAGTCATGACCAACAAAAATATTTGTTACTTCTTATGATATTGTTAAGAGGATGTACACTTGGATAGGTCGTTGGATACAATAATGATATCACGTTCCATGGACAAGTGCTATTTCACCTCTGCCTAATCCCGAGTCACATTCACTCCCATTCTTTTATATTGGTCACATACATTCCATCCTTTCTTTTTACGCTACATTCGCAACGTGCATAAACACCCCTCTCTCTTTCTTCCACTAATTGTTCTTCAATCAACAAACACTACTCTAATACTTTTATAGTTATAGAACAAAATTTCAAGCTTATAAATGAACCATTAAATGTCACTAAAAAACCCAAACTACAATGTCAAAGGATGAGCTCGGAACCATACTCGTACTAAAAGTATCAATATTGAAAGTGTTTTGTACGGTACAATGCAATATTCAAAGGAAAATCAACCGAAATACCAGTATCATATATCATATTGAACCAAAAGTATGGATCCCAAAAATACAAAAACATTGGGCACCAAATATGACCGGTGTGATATAATTCGATACCAATACTGATGGAATACCAGTTTAATTTTAGTAGATACCGGGTACCATTTGCAAATCCTGAAAGAAAATGACAAAGTAAATACAAAACAAAACTAGAAGAAGTAAAATGATATTTATTTGCTTTAGAGATGCATATATAAACACGAAAAAACAAGCTTCGTCTCCTTTTCCCAAATTCTAGAGAGAGAAAATCCAAGGCTATGCGTTAATTTCAATCAAAATTCTCGAAATTTCCTTCACACAATCACGAATTTCCAGATCGGAAACGTTATTATATCTCCGATCTATCAACATTCGATCGGTGAAAATGCCGTCACACGCGGATATAGATCGGCAAATAGAGCAATTGATGGACTGCAAACCGTTAACGGAATCGGAGGTGAAGACGCTTTGTGATCAAGCTAGGGCTATACTTGTGGAGGAATGGAATGTGCAGCCGGTCAAGTGTCCGGTCACCGTTTGCGGTGATATTCACGGTCAGTTTTATGATCTGGTTGAGCTCTTTCGGATTGGTGGAAATCCTCCGGATACCAATTATCTATTCATGGGTGATTATGTTGGTAAGATTTTAATCATTATTATTATTATTATTATTATTTTCTGGTTTGTAGTTTGTTATTATCTAGGGTTAATTCTGGGAGGATGATGATATTATGATGACTAGGTTTAGGATTATATATAGGAAATTTTGTGTTTGGATTTTGTGGAGATTTGTAAAAGCTATTAATTTGGAATTTTGGTTGAGTAATGGTGATATTATGTTAAAACACATGAATATATGAGTATGTAGGGGGAAATGAAGATAGGACAATGAATGTAGCAATTATAAGGACATTTTTCTGATACTCAAATGGTAGCTAATTGGAGGCTTTAAGTGATACATTTTGTTTATTCACTGTTGTAAGAATTGCTAGCCGCTAGTCGCTAGTGGGGCACCGACTAGCGATCAATCAGGATTAATAGCGATTAATCGTATTGGTATTTTATATGTAATTTTCAGTTTTATATGTATTTTTACTAAGTAGACATGTTTTAACACCTTCTTCGACCCATATTTCGAAGTAGATAGGATTAATTGCCAGAATTTACAGATTCTGTCCGGAATCGCTAGACTGCCACCG
Organism: Scalesia atractyloides; assembly: GCA_947069175.1. Lineage (NCBI taxonomy): Eukaryota > Viridiplantae > Streptophyta > Magnoliopsida > Asterales > Asteraceae > Scalesia > Scalesia atractyloides. Next base: position 75,609,873 of record CAMTDV010000028.1, read on the forward strand.
ATGTTTAGCTGATTAGGACTGGATTTGACCACGGTTGGCCGCCTAGCGGTTAATTGGCCGATTGGATGAAAATTTAGTACTTCCATTTGTATCTTTAGTGTTAGCCTGTCAGGTGCATGTTTGGAAACACATACCTGCCAATATGGTAAGTTAATAGACATTGAGTAGATCGTCGTCAGCATGAATATTAAAGCATATAGCAATATGGTAAGCTAATAGACATTGAGTAGGTCATCGTCAGCATGAATACTAAAGCATATAGCTGGACACTCATGAATTAGTATTGTTGTGGGTGCGAAATTAACTCGAAGTAAATAAGAGTTGGTTACGGAAATATTTATAAGAAGCTGAGAAGTGGGCTTTCTGCAATCTTGATGTCTTAAGATGGTTTTATGGTCAAACTATAATATACACAGTCCAAAGAATTATTAGTGTATAGTTCAATATGAAAGTCTAAGATGCCAATATATTGCATTTTATTATTTTGCTGAAGACTATTCTAATCAGATCATCGTCACAGATCGCGGGTATTATTCGGTGGAGACTGTCAAACTCTTAGTGGCTCTGAAAGTTCGTTATAGAGATAGAATTACTATTCTTAGAGGAAATCACGAGAGTCGCCAGATCACTCAAGTGTAAGACCTTTACCTTTAGTTATTTAACAATGGAGAAATGAACTATTATTATTATTAGCATTCCATCATTTTTGTCACTCATATAACCGTTGTGGTCAACTCAGATACGGCTTTTATGACGAATGTTTGAGAAAATATGGAAATGCTAACGTTTGGAAGCATTTTACCGACCTCTTTGATTACCTACCTCTTACATCACTTATTGAGAGCCAGGTTAGAATTAAATATTTAAATTACAAATTTCATGTTTATGATTGTCGTATTCATCATATGGTAAATATTAATGGGTTTTTTACATACTAGATTTTTTGCTTGCACGGAGGACTTTCACCGTCATTGGATACCCTAGAGAATATCCGAGCATTGGACCGCATTCAGGAGGTACATTGGTGTACATAAAGGCTTTCACTGGCTTGGGATTTTACTTAGACATTTTTTTGTGTAGGTCCCACATGAAGGACCAATGTGTGATCTGTTATGGTCCGATCCAGATGACAGATGCGGGTGGGAATATCTCCACGTGGGGCCGGTTACACATTTGGACAAGATATAGCATCTCAGTTTAACCATACAAACGGACTCACTCTCATCTCAAGGGCTCATCAGCTTGTCATGGAGGGTTTTAACTGGTGCCAGGTTAGTCACACCCTCTTGTGTCGATATATGTATATAAACGAATTAAGTGCCAATTTCGTCCCTGAGGTTTGACCAGTTTTGCGACTTTCATTCAAAGGTTTGTTTTTCCGCATGCGGATCCAAAAGGTTTGAAATCTTGCCATTTTCTTCCGGCTCGTTAACTCCATCCATTTTTCTCCATTAAGTCAGGGGTATATCTGTCTTTTTTGTTAACTTAAATAGCAATTTGGTCTTTTCATTGGTCTTCGGTCTTTTTACGTAAAGTGAAAAAGACTAATCGGCCTTTAAGTTAACAAAAGAAAACGGAAATACCCCTAACTTAATAGAGCAAAAATGAATGGAGTTAACGAGCTAGATGAAAATGCAAGATTTCAAACCTTTTGGATCCGGATGCGTAAAAACAAACCTTTGGACGAAAGTCGCAAAACTGGCCAAACCTCAGGGACGAAAATGGCTTTTTACTCTATAAAACATATTGGATCTCACTAAACTTGTATTTGGATATGGTGGTTTGCAGGAAAAAAATGTGGTGACGGGCGCGCCAAATTATTGTTATCGGTGTGGAAATATGGCGGCGATTCTTGAAATAGGGGAAAACATGGAGCAAAGTTTTCTTCAATTTGATCCAGCACCAAGGCAAATTGAACCGGATACTACCCGTAAAAACCGGATTATTTTTTGTAATTCAGATGGGGATTGTTTGTTTGTAATCCTTGTAGATTTTGTTAACACCATTTTTTTGTTTGGAAGTTGGGATTGCTGTTGTTGGTGTTGACAAAATGAAATGTACCAATCAGTGATTATAGGCAGCAACAATTGGCTTGGTGTATTTTATAATATTCTTGTAGATTTTTGGCGCACTTAACATATTTGAGCAACCAAATAAACTTCTAGTTTTTCTAGTAATTCCATCTAAATGTTATGTATTTGGTACTTGTTATTTCTTCAATCTTTGTATCGAAACCTAAAAACCCAATGATGGTTATACAAGATTATTAGTTTCACTTAAAGTATTTTATTTTTGAGTGAACCAACTTGATTTTATCTTCGCACGATTTTAAAAGTCACTTCGAATGAAGTTAATTTTATCTTCGCACGATTAGTTAAATTATTCTACTAAAGGTTGAATTGTGTCTTGAATGGTTTTGTTTAGGAGATTATTAACTTTTTAAACTCAAAAAAATACTAACTTATCATTTATACTTGACGACATCAACTCCTTAAAGCTTTATGAGCAAGTAATGTATTCTAACATTGTCATTTTTTGTATAAAGATAGCTAGTGGTGAGCAAGTTTTTGGTTTAGAAAGAGAGACCGATTCGGCCTAACTCGAAACGGCTCAGTCCTTGGTCACAGTGATAAGCTTTTTGGGTGTCGAGCCGGTTCGGTCCTAACCATGTTGCAGCCCGTTAAAACTCGAGTAAGGTAAACAAAAGTTAGACCGAAAATAATATAAATTATTTGCCCAAGAGAGAGAATTAGGTATAACGTCACGCCCCGCCTGAATTTCAAGTCGTTACACCAAAATTCCGGAAAGTTTCAGACTATTCAAGATACATAAAAGGCTACAGGAATTATCCAGAAATTACCACAGAGATATGGGGCTTCAAGACCTTGGAAAAGTCTAGAAAACCCCTATAATTATGGTAAAAAATGATGGAAAAGAAGCTACTAGAAAACAACATTTAAAAAGACCTAGATATCTTCATGGATTTTTCTAAAATTCAAGCCCATAAAATCAATATATAGAAATCTCTAAATAAATTTAGAGTAGATAAATAGATGGTGTAGGGATCATTTGGAAGCACCCAAACTTACACACAAGTCTTCATACACTTGTAATCTTCCCTTGACATTAATACAACGTTGTTCTTTGTATACTTAGCTTAAACTTCTAATATAACTAACAAGAATCATAACTAGTCTTGGGTCAAAGGCTTAACTTAGAAAGTGCGTCTTAATTGCCGTATGATAATCAAAAAGTTTACTTCATGACAGTTGTTTTCATCATGTGAATTTAATTATTTGTTCCACGATTTCTTGATTGTGTTTCCGTTAATGTTACTTAACCTTTCCTTTTATACGTTAGTTATACTAATTTCCTTGCTCCATTAAATTGTTGTTCTTGAAAAAGTTGGCATAAGATATGATTTTTTAGGCGATGAACTTCTGGTGCATTGGCTATGGCCTTTCATGGTGAAGGTCGTGGGTTCGAGTCTCGTCAGGAGCAAAAATGCTCTGGGTTGAGCCAAGAGTTTTTATCATAGTGGGCCTTCTGACCGTGTATTTTCTCTACTAGAGTTGTCTGCGTTAGGAGGCGCGCATGATCTTTTGCTGTTTGGTTACTCAGGTTACCAGGCTTTGTTGGTTGTAAGAAGGAATATAAGTTTAGATAATCAATAGTTTATATAACCAAGAAAAATAAAAGTTATGCTTTTAGTTTTATATTTCTATTATTTCTTTATCTTTTTCTGTTAGTTATATTTTAATCTTATCCTAGTAATTGAACTTAAAAAATGTTCCCTTATGATATTATATGAAAACGATTTGATGAAAAATCACTGAAAATAGGGTGTATATGATAATATATTTGTAAAAGTATGTTCTATTAAGTGTACGTGTTAGTATCTTATATTTAAGCAATTCTGACACTTTTAAAAATAGTACACAATATAGTGGTTTCAAAAATATTGTAACCAACCGTGTCATAACAATGTTTTCAACTTTTAGGAAAAAGTGTAAAAATGATTATTACACTCTTGTACATAAGAAAAAGCAGAAGATTGGTGAGGAGAGACAGTCAATACAAACCCCTAATATCAATGTTTCGAACCGGACCGTATATCGAACCTGTCTTCTTACTGGTTCACGGGTCTGACCGGTCGTATCGGTCAGACCGGACGTAAGAACCAGGAGTTGTCGTAAATATTATAAATATTAATAGGGTTAAATCTGAAAAATATATAAACATGGTCCAACCCTTTTAAAAACCTGTTTGACCGGTTGATTTCCTAGTCTAATCGTCGGGTCATCGGTTCAACCTCCGATTCAATGTTATTCCAGCCCAATACCTTGACCTGGACCGGCCCAACCTCCGTTTCCTGGTCCTACCGGTTGCCCGGTCCGGGTCTGAAAACACTGCCTAATATCAATTCAATACATATGCAACACTCCTTTTTCTAATAAACCCGTTTCAAAACTCATCTTTCCAAACAACAATATGACATTATAAACAGAGGATCATGAGTATTAAAGATGATTATTTGAAAATGAAAACTATGGACCATAGACATTAAATAACCTTTGAAACTTATGCTGTTTGCAAAGCAATATACTTCACATCTTTACCCCTGATCGATTTTTTAAATATGTTTCATCCATGCATCATGCATGTACACCCTTATGGGAATTATGGATTTTGCCTTTATCTTCCTCAAGATGCATGACTACAAGCTATAAAAGATTTTATGGAAGAATTAAATTAGTACAAAACATATTAAATCAAAATGTTTGGCATATACCGGTTTCAAAAAATGAAACCTCGTAACGATGTTTTCAACTTTTATAAAAAAACAGAATAAGATTGTTCTAGTTTTTTTAGGGATGGGGTTAGTACAATACCTGTATTTGTACCTGTACCAATCTGAACAAAATTAGGTACCAAATATTATACCGAATATATTAGTATGGTACGGGTATATGTATGGGTATTGGTATGGATATTTCGGTACGGTACCTGCTTTGGTACCATTTTGTTTTTATTTTATTTTTTATTACTCGTACAAGTACTAAATAGGTTAAATAGGCATGAGTACCATCCAATACAATACGAGTACCAAATAAATGAAACTGTTACGAGTACCAATATGATGTGAGCATCAAATATGTAAAATCGATATGAGTACCATAAATACTACAATACGAAATAAAACATAATATAAAAAATCTTTTAAAGTTCTATATAAAATTCGGTACCAACACTTGTTTTTACCCGTACCCATACCAAATTACCGAATACCAAAATCAATAAAATTGGGTAACGATACATGTATCAAATACCTAAAATAGGTACGGGTACGCGTATTTGAGAAAAAAAAAACCTCATCACTAGTTTGTAGTTTGTACGAAAAAGCAGAAAATACATACAATACAGTACAGTGGTGAGGAGAGAGAATGAAATGGAAACCCCTAACATATACATATACAACACTCCTTTTTCTCAAAAACCCATTTCAAAACATCTTTCCAAACAACAATGTTTTTCGGGAGCTTTGTTCTTCGATCTCCACCACCATCTCTTAGCCTTCCCCATCACAATTTCTCTCCAACAAGAAAAAAATGACCCTCCGAATTCACCCACTGTTTTTGAAATCCGAAAACCATCGTCGGCCACTCAAGCCAACGAGTTTTTTTTCAAAGCTATAAGAAACTCCAGAACATGGGGGTTCCGACGGCGAGCCATCGAAAACTCCAAAATTAGATAAAAAAAACACTATAAGCTTCAAAAACTTTCTTTCTAATTTACATTTACCTATAGATATTTTATGAATCCTTTTTTTTTCGTTTCCAGTTGTGAGGCTTTGTGTTGTCGTTAGGCTGTAAATGAACCGAACGTTAAGTAAACAGTTCGTGAATCGTTTGATGGGAAGTTCGTTTAATGAATGAACGAACATGAACAAGAAATTTTGTTCGATTAGTTAAATGAACGAACATAAACAGGGGTCTCGTTCGTTTGATTGTGTTCGTGAATGTTTGGTAAAGTGTTCGTTAACATTGTTCATGTTTGCTTGAATATGTTCATGAAAGATTTTTGTATTTTTATTTTATTTAAACATTTTATACTTTTAAATTTTTATTTATTTTATTACACTAAAACATAATATAGGAATCCCTATTCCAACTGTGTTTATGCACCGTTCCCCTTCCTTCTTTAATATTCACATAGACAAACACTATCGACTTCCATTCCACGACTATGGCTTCATGTTCTAGTGCTGCTCCCTCTCCGTTCACCTCTATCATCCATCGGTTTTGCTGATTTTATTTGTGTTTGTGAACACGTTCATTTCCTTAATGAACGAACACGAACACAAAGTCTTGTTTAGTAAGTGTTCATGAATCGCTCGTGAACACATTTATTTCATTAACGAACACAAACAAGGCTTGTTCAGTTGTTCGTGTTCGTTCGGTTCGTTTACAGCCCAATTGGTGAAGGTGTGAAGCATGGAAGACTTAGCTCTCCAAACTTGTTCCACTACCTCACTTGTATAAACTTTTAGTTAGATTCATAAACTAAATCTAAAAAAAAATTTCAACAAAGGGACAAGGCTACATCATGTCCCTAAACACTCTCCATGTTTAGGATCACGCATCTAGCTTGTTCACTTGGTTTGACCAGTATTGCATTTTAGAGAGTGTTTAAGAGTTAAATAAGTAGTGTAATCAAACCTAAACCTTCATGTAGGAACTCGACCGGACCCTACCGGGTGAATTACGCACCCTTCTATACATGTAGACCCCGGGTCCAGTTGTACTTAATTGGGCCTTACCTGATTTCCATTCGATTCTCGTTCTGACCTAATACCCGATTGATGCATTTAGATAAATTTATTTATAGTTTATATCAAAAAATAAGTTACGTTTCTACTTTTTTTTAATTCTATATATTTTCTTTTCTATTTTGTGTTGTATGTTAGTAACAAATAACAAATTTTCCCGCCCAACCTAGCCAACGCCCCCCCCCCCCCCCCCCCCCACCCCCACACACACACACACCCTTTTATATAACTAACTAAGGTGTTTATTACACATAATCCATCCATGGCGATCTTTCTTAAGCTCTCCAAACCTATGCCTACGTCAATTTCAAAACTGCCCTCTCTCTGTTCACCGTGAAGAATCGATCTCTATGTGTGAAAAACTGATCAACAGATTTGCTCCTCTGGTAACAATCCTTCTGCCTTCGTCAATTAATTATCTCAAACAAATATTCATTATGTTTGATTATCTTCTTCATTAACGCCGCTACTTCGCTGGCGCCTGTTCTAGGGGTGGTGGAGACGACAACTGAAGAAACAACCATCACTGTGGCAAAGGCTCCACGCTTTTCTTAAACAGAATCCTGTAAGTATCAGGTATTCATTCAACAATTACAAACAACAATGCTACTTAACTCCATATATCAACACTTAGGGGTTTATGTGTGAACCGTTTTTAATATGTTTTGTGGTTAATTATTCTTAGATCTGTGTGATTCAGTAGATTTTTAGGGATTTTGACTTGAGATTGATTGATTTCAGTTGAGTTGTTGTTAAAATTCTTATGCCAATTGTCTTCTTGGATCTGATTTTCAATTACAATGCAGTTAATAACATAATTAGTTTTTGTTGTAGTTGATACCCTAATTAATTTTTGGATTTATACTTTGAGATTGATTGATTGATTTCAATTGTTTGTTTTTTTTGTAACACTAGTGTTTTAGGGTTGATAAATATATAGGTTTTTGTGTTTTCTAGTGCGATTTCTATAAATTTTGGCCTCTTTAAACCTATGTAAGGTTATTAGAGGTGATATTGAGATTGTAAACAGTCCAGAAGAACAGAGGAGTACACATAATAGTTTGGAATTGATGCTCAACTCCTAAGTAAAATGTTTAGGGTTAGGCAGTTCAATGTTTACGGTTTCTGACAGCTGAAATGTAAGGACAAATTAGTATTTGTATGATAAGTAGATTTTGTTTGTTGACAAGTCTGTATGATGTATCTAGGGTTCATGTGGGTCGATTCTTAACTGATATCAGTTTTATATATGGATGATAAGTTTGATCTAAAAAAGTAAAAAAGAGTTTGCTTTTAAGCATCTGTGTTAGCAGCATCCTGTTGTGCATATATAGGATCATCCGACTTTCTCAGTGGTTAGCTAGCTTAGTTATAGCCAACATATATCATGGTAGTGCAAGGAGTGAGCGTAACTCAGTTTAGAAAGTTTTGTAGGATTTGCGTTATGATGAGCACAAAATTTCATTTCCTTTTTGGTGATTGATTTTGGTAGAAAGGCACCTGGCTAAAATATAACACTTTTTCAAAGATATGCCATCATATTTTAGAGTTAATGATCGATGGAGGTTTTTTTCGCATTTCATTCCACTTTATCTTTCAAGCCACCATGTTCTAGGCTGTATATGTATTAAGGTTTAGAGTCCTAGGTGTATATGTAAGATGAGGAATTGGTGGACCTTGATGGGGTGTAACTATAGGTAATTAATGTTGTTTACATCTGAAGGTATTGCAGGATGGTCTCAAAATGGCTTTGCATTAGTTATGTGCGTATACAAACTTTTGCTTTATTTTAACATGTTTCAAAGTGTTTTTCATTCATTTCTCTTTGATTTCTTCAACTCTGTTCTTATTTTGTTATTTAGTGTTTTTCCCTACTTGGTGATTAACTGGGAGTTTTGATTTAAATAATAAGAGGAAATGGCACTTAGTTTTGGAATTAGGTGTTTGAACCAGAGAGGGAATTATTTCCTTCATTAGACATTATGCCCTAAACATTTAAACTGAAGTTTAAATTATAGAAATTGCACTTAGTAAATTTTATACGAGTAAATGTGTGATTATTTTTTGTTATAATTTTGGTTTTTAAAAATCATATCATTTTTCTTGAATTTTCCAGGTTTCTTCTGTCTTGGCTTTTATTGCCATGAAACTCATCAGTACCATCATTACCAAGGACTTTCAGGACATGTATCCCAATGCTACCATTCTGAAGCCATTGTTTTCCTTCAAAGGCAACAAAAACTTGTTTACCAGTTGTTTGATCCTCGTTGTTGTGCTCATTGTCATAATGGTTATTGACGAATAATTAGGATCTTAAATAGTGAATATAAATACCAGGAAAGGATATGAGGAAATGAAATCTGAATAGTTATAAATTAGTGCATGTTTCACTTGTAAAATTCTTCTATCAGAATCTACAATTCTACATTGATAAAAGATGTTAGTTTGACTTGAAATTCTGACTTGAGATAGGCTTTGAAGTATCATGGGTGCTAAGTAGAGGGGGATTACAACACAACTAGACTGGAGTTTGTAGAAGGGTGGTGTCCAATATATTGAATGGGGATGTTTTTTAAATAACCATGGTTTTTCCAAATGGTGGTCGGTTTCTTTGTTTGAGTAACATAATGGCTAAGAGCACTAAGGCTAATAGGCTATCATGTTCATCAAAACTTTTTCACATGTGGAAAATCACAATTAGTGTCTTTTTTTTAAATAAACCATAACCAAATTATATACAAGTTTAATTAAAATACTTAAAAGATTATGTAAAGACAATTAAAATCATGCTCAGAAATTTAAAATGTTACATAATAAGAAATTAAAAAAAATACTTGAACACTTCAAACAAAATAAACAAACTACAACCTGAACCTGAGCCGTTATGGAATTTTCGCCTTTACATTTCGGCCCTCATGCGAGCCAACCCTTCATGCTAACACCTTTAATCGTCCCACTCATTTTCAAACTAGTTCTATACCCGTCCTGTGGACGGGTATATTAATGGTATACTGACAATATATGTGTGTATATACATATATATAATTCAAAATTTGACCATTTGGGACACGTACCCGTTTTGACAGAACCTAGAAAGGTGTTATTAATAGCTTCAAAAGAAAGTTAGAAAAATGTGCTAACAAGAACATAATTGTATGCATAACTTAGTCATTAGAGATTGTAAAGAATATCTTTTGAAACTACTTGTAGGAACTTACAAAATATATTAACATTTAATGTATCAACATATAATCATCTCTAACATATTAAAAAACAAGACCAAATACACATAAGCAATCATGCCTAATATTCCATCCTCCCCCTCCAGATCCTGATGCTGCTCAAGCATCCATTATCTAGCCTTCAAGATATTCAACACTGTATTGACCACAAATTATCAAGAATCCTCTGTATTAATGGTACACTAAAAGTAGGACATACCTTCAAAATTTAAAAAATTTAAACTTTTTCAAATACTCAAGGAGATAATCAGATTAACAAATTTTAAAGAATAGTTTTGGTTTTACAAAAAGGTTAGAAACCTCTTTTCGGATCGTATTGCTTAACATACCCGTCCATTTTCCTATCTCTAGTTGACCAACATAACACAAGTTGAAAGTCCTCCGTTTGACCCGTTACCCAACCTGTCCATTTTCCTATCTGTACTTGACCGAACCCAACCAGTCCATTTTCCACCTCTGCTTATCATGCTAAAAGTTTCTGAACATAAGGTTAAAATACATTTACTACTGTTCTTTTAAAGGGTATTTATGTAATAGATGTTTGAGTAAAACCAACAATGACAAGAATTCCTAAAGTTTTACTTACCGGAAACAAAGCTAAAGTTGCCCATCATGCAAGAGTAACATTAGGGTTATTTCTGTAATATATGGTCTTGTTATGATGCGATTTCCAAAGAATACAACAAAAACAGAAGTAAAAAAGTAACAAAGCTCACGTTTTTGTATGTTGTATACCTGCTCAAGAGACCTTATGCTAGAGCAAAGTAAAGCTAACGTGTTTTGCTCTTATATAAGCATTGAATAAAGAACATTACCTGACAATACCGCACCATGGCATACAAATATACCAAACCTAACAGTGATCCATTGGGTTATGTTTCATCTCTATAAGGTCAAACGGATTGAGAATTTAACTAAAACGGGTATGGGTCGAAAGTCATCCCATGGGTATTAAAATGCATACAACCTCCAAAATCAATTTGTTATTAAAAAGTCGGATTATTATTATTGAAACGTCGAAGAATCAATAACATTTCTTGGTTTCAGGTAAGGCCCACATACATGTAATGTTCTTGTACGGCACTACTGGTGTTGCATTATCGTCGCTGCTTGCTATACGGTTTTTAGTGCAGGGCTCGGTGTTTCCCTAAAATCAACGATCTACATGTGCTTCCTTCGCATCACGCGGGATCAAAAACCTCATTAAAATTATACGCAAAGACAAATATATTACGGATTACAAAAGGTTTCAGAGCTTCGTAAACATACCGCTCACATTATCTAAACCTTTGGTGCGTTAAGTGAATCCTCTTAATATTATGTCAAAGAACAATGATTTCAAAGAATAACATAATTTAGTGAAAGAGAGAGAGGGAGTCGAGTACGCAGTTAAAACTGAGTTTATGAGATTCACTCACTTAAAACTTTTACAAAAAAAACTAAATAAAACATCTGTAATATGTCCAAACCGTATATTTGTTACATTTTTTTACTTACAAGAACAATGATTTCAAAGAATCAACCAATCTACAATATGATTATATCCAACATTATGTCACATTACCATGGCAAAGCCCCAGTAGAAACCTCACCCAAATTAGCCAAAACAAAGTCCCTCAAACCAGTGTCCCATACCTCACAGAACTGCAGTCTCCATTCCGCCGGTTCAATGGCTTCTGTACCCAAACCGGGTGCTCGGTCCCTCGAACCTTCGTTCTGTTTATCGCTCCAATCCGCCACATAAGTAGCCACCCTTCTATAAAACTTTGCCCTAAAAACCTCCCACACTTGATACTTGTAGTGATTAATCACTGCAATACTTTGAGGCAAATCCATGTATGTGAACCCTTGCTTTAAATGGAAATGGTGCACCACATTCATTAGGGTCGGGTCTAGCGCACTGGGTCTAATGATTGATTTGTGCCTTTCCGGGCTTTTTAGCCTGCAAGTGTACCCGACCGTGACTCCTTGTTTGGGTCGAGAAGTTAAGCCCGAAGGCCCAAAACTATGGCATGATGTTCTGATCTCCCCGATTGATGACGAGGCCGTGAAATTTGAAACCAACGTTCGGAGAGCACCCGGGCCTGCGTACCCGGATATGGGGTTGTGTGGGAAGTAATAGAACTCGTCTACATCCATGAAAGAAACCCAATTGCATTCGGATTGGGCCCGAATAGCACAATGTGAGAACCCAGCTTCTTGAGTCTTGATCCACGGCCACACGCGTCTACTAATATTGTAACCCTCACGATCAAGACTCTCGATTACTGTTTTAATGTCATCGTCACTGTTGTTGTCGTAAATGAACCATTTCTCGACTCCTAACCACGAATGGTACGTTATCCATTCACGAATCGAATGAGCTTGGTTCCACAACATCGTACACATGCAAAGCTCGTGTTTATTAACCTTAACCTCCAAACCCCGTTTCGAAGGGGATATCTTGGCTACAGACGGAACAACAACACGGTTAGCCCGGCCATGAACCCGCGGCATTAGAAAACTAACCGTAGCCCGAACTCCACTCGCTTTCTCCGGACGCATAACCATACTTCTCGGCAACACACACCGGACCACTTCTTGAGCTACACTTACAGCTCTTGAACTAAGCACATACTTCCCATTAACCCCCAAATCCCCAAACCCGAAATGACAAGTGAATCGGGTCGGGTCGGATTCTTTACCCTGTCTATGACTTATTCCCTTCACAAACACAATAACACTGTTCCCATCCAACACAGCTTCATACGCCAAATTCTCCCATGAGAATCGGGTCGGGTCGGATTCTTCTGCTGTATTAATAATCAAACGACGTCGTTGTAACGCAATCGGATATGAAAAGTTCACCGGCGGGAGAGGACACCGGACAAGTAAACGGTTATCAATATATTCATCCACCGACAATACACTCATTTTAATATCCGGATCCGATCCGAGCCCGAATGGTTACTTCTATAAACACATTCTAACTGTAATGGATCCCTAATTTCGGAACCTTTTGAGAGAAGTAACAGAGTATGATCAGGAAATGAAACGCTAGCTTCTAATTTAACCTGAGGCAACTGGTGAAACTTGTGGAACACGCTATCGGAATCGATTTGATAATTAGAGATAGAAGATAATCTGGAGAGTGTTACGGCGTGTGGAAGGGCCACCGTGTGTCGCCGGAAAAGTATATAAACGAAACAAAAGAATCCGAAACAGTAAAGAAGAGATCTTACTGGTGGAAAGTGGCGGAAATGTGAGAGTTTTGTGGTTTTGGGAAACCGCTTCCGGTTCCGCCGTTGCTCCGGCGAGTCCATGTGGTGGATTTGCTCCGGCGGAAGCGGTTGGACCGTTGGGGTTTTAAAAAGGAGTAAAGGAATGTTTGATGAAATTGGTGTGACTATAAATAAATACTTTGGATTTTTAATTGATGGGTTTGAAAGGGTAATGTAAGATTCTGTTGGAGTGTGATAAAGTAATCTGAGTAAAAAAAAAGAAAAAAAATAAAGGTGAGGACGCGTAAAGGAACAAAAGTGTGGTGAATAGCATCGTCGCAAACATGGTTCGCTTGTTCCGGGTCAATTCTTGCGTATGGACTTAAAAGTCGTAATCAAATGTTAATTCGCATCCTGATTCTATATATTTTATTGAATTGAAGTTTTCTCATACTTTTCTATATTTTTTGTTGTGTTTTTTTTTCTTTCTTTTGCATATTGAAAATTGTTATTAGGTTATCGCAGTTGGACACCAAATACCATGCTGAAAGTTATTCTGGGGCGCCATTTCAACAGCGGGGGTGAAGATGGGGAAGAAGGCAGATCCAAGTGGTTTTTGGTGGTTTTCGGAAACCCTCTCAGTTAGGAAAAAGTTAGTGAAAATCTTTTATGATTTGAAAAAAATTAGTAAGAATCCACCAAAATGAACCTCCAATAAAAAAATCATAAATGCATCACTGAAGGTAAGGCCCACAGAAGATAGCAACATACAACAAAAACAAGCGGAATTATTGCTCCATTGTTTATGTTGCGACACTCTTTTGCTAGTTATTGAGTGAGATTGTTACTTCATAAAACATAGTCTTTATAGTGAAAAATACATATGCCACAATAATGATATTATAGTTTATAACAAATAACAATATATCAGAGAACAAGAGACATTGATAAATTGTATTAATTACCTAATCATTTATAATGACATTTTTAAGACTACAAAGCTGACTAAGTTGATGATACATATTTTATATAGTAAATGTATAAGGTTGTTCATCTAATCAAGCATTCGTATTTGTTATTATACTATTACGAAGTAGAATGCATGGGGTATTGTCAATGTTACCTTCTACCAATGTCACTCTAATGGTTACGTATTGTAAATGCTTATACCAAAACGGATGACACTTTGTACTGCCTCGAACATTTAAAAATTAACTATTACATTATATCTCAAAACGATCAACAATGACGTGTTGTATCATAATCTAATATGCAATGGCGGACTCAAGAAATTTTTTTATAGAAGTGCGAACGAAGGGTTTAACCAAACTTTCAAGAGGTCAGAATTTTACCTAAAAAATACACTAAAATTTTATTTTCAAAGAATACGCCCACCCAACCCAGTACCTAGGTCTGCCCACGCTAATATGGAGTGGTGCATGAACAAAGTATGAAAAGATTTAATGAGTATCAAGCTAGCTATATCCATATGTGTTTTTGTTGTGTTTATGTTGGTTAAGTAACTCATCTAATAAATCATTCATATTTTGAGGCGAGTATTATTTGGTCAGAGTAAAACAAGTAGCTATTATATTGTAATTATTTATTACTCTGAAGCTAGTATTCTCCTATCTATCTATTTTTAATAACAAACAACATTTTACTTGTAAAAAAAACTAGTTAAAAGTTAGAGACTATACACACAAAAAAAAAACAAACAAAAAAAGAAAGAGTTAGATGCATCACACGATATTTTATACATAAACATACTTTTAATGATCATTGTTTTCTCCTTTGAATTGTCTATGTATCTTACTTTTCTCTATAAACATAGTTCTACTTTTTTAAACATCGCTAACCATTATTCATTGATTAATCAAAGAAAAATGATAAAGATTCACACACAAAAACTACTTTCTGGTTTATATATTATCCTAAACATTTTACATTTTGTTTTAAACCTTTGTAATCATATAAGAAGGAACGAAGTTGCTTTCGATGCTAGACTATGTTAATGATGACATGTGTAGGCATTTGATGATTTACTTATGATTGATTGATTATGGTTTAAATAAAAAGGTTGCATAATAATACAAAATACAGTTCTACATCAATTCATATCTTAAAATTATTATTTATTCTATTATTAATTTAGTTGGCAATAGAGGGAGGTACTAACTACCCGTAAGTCGTAACCTCGGTGTTTTGTTTTTGAATGTCGTTGACAGAGGAGGGGCCGGCCGCCCCACTTGAACCGAATCTTTAGGAACCTTCTTATTCTTAGCATCATATGTTTTCTCGACAAAATACTAAAATAATTTCCAGAGTATTGAGGACTTACATGTGTCATCCAAACATGTATAACGTCTGTTAGTATGTAGAGTAACAATCCAAACTTGGTTAACAATGGCTCGACATTTGCTTTGTAAATCGTAATGTATCTGATCACATCTGTTAAATTATATGTCGTTCATCCTGTTCAGTTTAAGTTTGTTACAATATTGTTATTATTGTTAAGTTGTTACTAAAGTTGTTATAATTGATATTTTGTTACAAGGGTTGTATTGTTCAGGTTAAAAGGTTGAGGACTTGGATGTAAGATGAGAGGGTGCTGGGTGTAACTTGGAGATATTTTCGATATAAAAGGAACAGTTATGTCTCAGAGATCTCAGTAGTTCATATCTTCATCTCTCTCCTTGGTTCTCTCAATTGTGTCCGATTAGGGTTTGTTATTTGTTTGGTTGTTTGTATATCTCTCAGCTGTTAGAGAGATTGTATTTCTGAGTTAATGATTATCAGTGGATAATCATTAACCTTCTGGTTGTATTTTGATTTGTTTTAGAGATCTTACTGTTCGTAAGATCTCAGGTATTGGGGGTTCTTTTAGGGTTGGTTCAATAAAAGTTTTCTCCACATTTTGTCGCTATTTTGTGTGTTACTTCTGTATATACCATTGTTCTTTACATGGTATCAGAGCTTTATGCTCTTGAGTTTGATCTTTGGGGTTCTTCCGCTGCAGATCTGAGTTTTGATCTTGATGTTCTTATGTTTAGTTGAAGGATTCTTGTTTGATCTTTCTTGAAGTTTGTGCAGGAACAGACTGGTGTTATACAAACCCTAACTAGGGTTTGTTGGTGGTGAAAAGGAAGCTATAGAGACGGTGTGTGCCGTACAGGTTGTGTGTTGTGTTTTTTGAAGACCTGTGTTAGTCTCTGAAACCCTAGAAGGTTCAGGGCAAACTAACCAGGACTGTTTAGACTGTGCTTGTTTAGATCTTGTACTTTCTTGAAAACGACAGATCTGGTCATTCTTGGAACTATACGCACCCACTGTAAGATCGCTCCCTGCTTTTTTTACTGTTCTCGCATTTGATTAGTTGATACCGAGGTAGTGAGGACCGGTTTAGTTTGATTTGCGGTTGTGGTTCTTGTTATTTGGTTAGTTGATACCGGGGTAGTGAGGACTGGTCTATTTGTGTTGTTGATTGTCTACTTGTCTACTGTTTGCTTACACTCTGCGTGTCTACTTGTTTACTTGTCTGATCTTGTTGTTCATTGTTCCCTATACTTGACTTGGCTCATGTATAAAGACTTGTCCAGGCACTATAAGTGATGAACCTGGAATCTGGACACTGATACAGTTTCGCCATTGACCTACTGTTTATTTGTGTTGTTTGTCTTTGCCTGGTATTCGTGTTCTTATTGTGTGTTAACTGTTTGTCACAATGGCTGCTGCTTCAACCTCTGCTACGTTGATTAGTAACTTGATATAGGAGATCCATTGTTTTTACATCCCAGTGACTCTAGTGCGTTAACAATTGTTAATATAAAACTAAAAGGTACTGAGAATTATGTTGTGTGGTCAAGTTCTATGAAACTTGCATTGGAAGCTAAAAATAAATATGGCTTTATTAATTGAAAATGTGTTAAATCATAGGATGATGTGGTCTTAGCGGGTCAATGGGATAGGGCAATTCAGTTGTGCTTACTTGTTGTTAAACTCTATTTCTAAAGATTTGTTTTTGGGACAAGTTTTTTCAAAACTTGCCTCTGAAGCTTGGGCTGATTTAAATGAAACCTATAACAAGGTTGATGGTTCAATGGTTTTTGATCTATATAAAAAAATAAATAACATTTCTCGAAATGGAAGTATTGTGGCTGAATATTATAACAAGTTAACAACAATGTGGAAACAATTTGATGCTATGGTCCAGCTGCCTTCATGTTCTTGTCACGCAGCAACTGAATACAATGACTTTACTACTTTAATAAAACTTATGCAGTTTTTAATGGGTCTTGATGACATATATCAGCCAATGAGATCAAACTTGTTAACCAGGGAACCTCTTCCTACTGTCAAGGTTGCCTTCTCCATTATTTCTAGAGAAGAATCTCATAGAATGTCTAGCAGTGGGTCAAAGGGTCAGCATGTTTCTTTC